>AZMS01S00025066.1:326888-338527 GCA_000661875.1 Acanthoscurria geniculata | reverse complement strand
TACAGTAGCACAAACCACAGATAACTTTAATGCTGGGGACGGGAATAATGTATCACGGCACACAGTGGATTGAACCCTGCTGAGTATTGGGGCTGCGTAGCCTCAGGCCAATCAGAGTGCCCATGGTAACCCATAGCCACCGTCGGAAACAGCTCCTGAACTGGGCACGAGACCGTCGGAAGTGGACCTGGACGAATGGAAGAAGATCGCCTGGTTCGATGAATCCCATTTTCTGCCTCATCATTTGGACTGCCGTGTACGTGTGCGCCGTTTACCCGAATAGGCGATGTCATCAGATGTCAGTGTGGGAAGAAAACAAATCAGTGGATGGAGTGTGATGCTTTAAGAAACGTTCTGCTTGGAAACCATGGATCCTTCCATTCATGTGGACCATGATTTGGCGCATATCACCTACACAAACATTGTTGCGGACCAGGTACGTCACTTCATGGCAGTGGTATCCATTGATGAAAGTGGCACCTTTCAGCAGAGTAATGCGCCCTGCCACACTGTACGGATTGCCCTGGTCTCTAGATTCTCCAGATATCAATTCAACAGAGCATCTGTGGAATATGTTGGAATAACAAGTCCGATCCGCGGTGTCTCCGCCTCACAACTTACAGAAATTGAAGGATCTTGAAAAATTCACTCAAAGACACAGTTATTCATGTATCTTTTACGAGGTTTCATTTTCCAACAAGTAGAAATTTACAACACATTTTCACCTTACCATTGATTTTGATGACTGAAGACTAGGCGCACTATCAGCCGAAACCGATGGTAAGGTGAAAATTTGTTGTAAATTTCTACCTGTTGGAAAATAATGCCTCCTAAAAGATACAAGAATAACTTTGCCTTTGAGTGAAAGTTTTCAAGTGAATATACCAGGGCTTTGTCAGCAAAGAAGGAAAGATGTGAACAAAATGAAGGATTTGCTGGTAACCTCCTGGTACCAGATACCACAAGCCCCCTGAGAGGTCTTGTAGAATCCATGCCTCAGCGGGTCAGAGATGTTTTTGGCGGCACACCAAGGAACAACAGCATATCACTTAGGTGGTCATAACGTTTTGGCTCATAGGGGTATTCTTACCGGTGCTGCATTCTTTTGACTAGTGCTTTTTGGTGTCTTGTGGTGCATAGATTCCAAGTTTACCAAAGGTTCTCCTAACTGTACCTCTTCAAATAACTGTGTAGTAAAACTGAGGCTATCAGATTCCCATTTGTTTCTTCTTTGACAAAGAATAAAATAAATTCGTTCTTTTTGCAACTCTAGGTTTTGGAAAAGAAGAAATGGTAATACTGCTTTGTCTTTGTCTTAGCTTATTGCTAGACGTAACATGTCGGTTTGACTGCATTTTCGATATGCATTGTTTTCGCCTATAAATTTTGATCAGATCCGCTTGTTGTCCTTCCCTGACATGACCGAAATGCACGTCAAATATAAAGAGCTAGTACAAGGTAGAAACACACCTTGGCATGCGTTCTCCCAAGAACGGCGACATTTAGATACTTTGTTCCAGGAATACATTGACGTTCCAGAATAAGCTTTCAAAACTGTAGTACATGTTTTGAGTAATGCGTCAAGTTCATACGGTAAATAAAGATCATGTGTAACCTGAAAGGAAATCGCTGTTATTCACATTCTAAGACCTTAGCAGGACTTTTCTTGCTTCAGAGGACTCAGCGTGTGGCAGCTTGTTGTTCTTGTCATAAGGAAATAGAAGTGCACCGGCTTCCTCAAAATATCTGGTGAAAGACTTGATGGTTGTTCGAAAACATGCATACTCACCAACACAACTCTCACTTCAGAAACTTGCTCGTAGGTCGATATTTATTCAGGGAAAGAAACTATTCGAAACAAACCACTTTGAAGGAAGATATTATCTAAATATTCGAAGCACCCGTACTTGAAAAGAATGTTGATTCTTCAGGTGTCTTTAGAGAGTTTCAAGAAGCTCAGCAACAGAGAAACCATCCGTAAATTTCTAGGTTATATGATCGTAGAATACAAGGTGATCCTGATATCTAATGTTTCTTCTTGTTGCACTTAAGAGAGTGTTCGCGACCGTCGTTCCTGAATATGTGAATATTGTGTCATTTGAGTTAAATGGGCTCGACGGAAGCTGTCGTGCCCATTTTATGTGGGTGAATACAATACCCGAACGTTAGGAGTAACCTTTGGGAACTCTTAGTTTCCAGGCTGAAACATTCCAGCTGATATTTCACAGCCCCCTTCATTGATCCGATCCTCCCTCTCTGAAACTTTAGCCTACAAGCTAACACTTCCTCCCAATTCCGCTCCCTCGCAAACACAGAGCTGCAGGAGACACATTTAGCCCAAGTATACAGTGACCCAGGTCGTTAGCACGAGGCGTTAATATTCATTACCCCGTCTGTGCGTTCTGCGCATTATTCAAGCTCATTTGAATAATTTCCATGACAACAACGAGACAGGATAGGCCAACCTCTTCGACATATCTCGCAACTGGAGTCAACAGTAGTTTATTTTACGTCGTCTGTTGTGTTCAGTGTTGGGTGTTTAAAATCGGGAGATGGGGCGGTCTTAATGTCCCAAAGAGTGCTATGTGGAATGCTATGTGGATAAGGCGATTTTAGTCGGATTTACCTTTCGAGTATGTCAAAATCTATAACCATTATGATGAATTTCAACTGTGTTTTACAAACAACACTACAATGCATTTATTTGAGTTACGAGGAAATGCAGGACGCGTTAAATGTCCCCTTAACGCATTCATATGTGACTCGTATGTAACGGGACTAAATTATCTCTATTTAGACTTCGGAAAATGCAACCCTGACAGTTCTAATCGCCAGAAGAGAGGCTTCCGCCTAGAAAGGAAAAAATTATCTTAAGAATATATATTTTTGTAGCTAATCAATGTTTCTGTATAAAATGTTTCGACGGAAATGGATAAACTTTGAAGTTAAAGTTCCCAATCGATAGAAGAGCGGGTCTGAAAAGCACTAAAATTATAAATATTGTCGAAAAGGTCAATATTTAAAGATAGACAAATAATCTTATACACGGTAACAGCAACACAAGTGTGAAAATAAATATAAAGTTAACGTGTATAAGATTATTTGTCTATCTTCTAAATGTTGTCATTTCCGTCAATATTTATAATTATTGTTCCTACTAACACGTATTATATACTAAAGTTCTGAAAAGCACTTTGTATAGCTGAAAAACTAATAAAAAATGAGTGAGAATTTCGTAGGTAACTATTAAAAAAAACTGAGTGTAAACTATCAGGAGCTGAAAATCAGAATGCCATAATGCAGGGGAATTTGTGCAACGATGTTCCACATTATTATGGTCAACTGATACATGCTTAAGAAGTGTTCCCTTTTCCATATAAAAACAACAGCAGTTAAATATATTTTTTAGAAAAGGAGGAAACCTGTCGTGGAATGGATAAATGTTGTGCGTAACTATTCTTGTTGAAATAAAAGGTGCAAATTTTAGGGTAATACTGATGATGACTCTCAAACAAACATTCCCTGTTCCACCATCGTTTTATCGTTTCTATTGAAGAGAACGTTGGGACCTTTAGTGCGTATCTATTCAGTGACGTCAGCAACTAATTTGATGCATCCTATGCTACAATAACAGAGTTGCAGAGGTGTTTTGAGAATGTGAGGCCATCACAGAAAATTAGCCCACAACGTTAGAGAAATTATTTCAAATCGAGCTGACCTTTTAAGTAATGTTTTATAAAGGTGCCGCATGAGGAACACTCTTTGAGCAATGGTTGAAAATCGGAGAAGCCTTATGTCAAATGTCGAACACCAAAACGTAAAACGTCGGAAAAAGAGTATCAGAAATTTTTCAGAGGGAGTTCAAAATCATGTGTTTGGAAAAACGGTAAAAAATTATGACAGAGGTATTCGAGAAGAACGAGGACATTGTTGTTTTAAGGAAGTTGTTGCCCGTATTTCGAGCCATCTGTAAACGGTATGGACATTTCTTTATTTTGTCAGAGGATGTCAGCGTAAATACGGGCAATAAATTCCTTAAAAAAAAACTTCTTCGTTCGTCTTCTTTTTTTTCGTCAGGAGACGTCTTTATTTTGTCGGAATATGTCAGACCACACCATGGGAAATAACTGAAAGAGAACCTGATCCAATCAAAAGGCAGATAAAAGAAACAATTTATAGAAAAAACAATGAAAATTGTACCAATACAGAAATTATATCAATAGGGAGGAATTCGCAGAAATGGGCGGAAAGTTGTGAAAGACTAATCTGCCAACGGAGAAAGAAAAGGGAGGTGACCTAAGGAATTCTCTTCTACCTGTGAATTAGGGTAAACGAGCCGTACTTCGAAACCATTTGGTGAGGAAGTGTGTAAGTGTAGCAAAAAGTGTATTGAAAGCCTGAATAAAAACCTACGGTAAAACGTTTGCGTCTTTTTTTAATTTTGTGAATTTTTATGAATAAAGTAAAGGAGCAGCGAAACATTAGTGTAATGCAGTAATTATGTCAACGTTGTATGCAGTAATACGCATCAGGTCTTCAGTCAAATACGGGAGCTGCTGGAAGCTGTTAGTACTGCTGCTTTGTGATTATGTGGTAGAAAAATTTATATTTTGCTCCAAAGGATGGCCGTATTTTCAGAATTTCTGTTGCGTGGTGAGATTCATAGAAAAGTAACTTATACAAACTGTTTATTCAGAGACTGTGATCTATGGGAAAGTAATTTCTTTTTGACTGCTTTCTATCAAGATTAACTAGACATCTCACATTTTCTAAGTAAAGAACGCAATTAATCACGCTATTCGTTGAGCTGAGTAATTTTTATCACGTGTGAGAATGTTCACCGAGCTCAGCGACCTTTTCCCGTTTCAGGTGCGAAAACATCCTTCAGAATCTCAGTGTACTCACGCAACGTTATTAATTAAACAACAGCGATTCACATTCTAATAGATATTTTCACAGTTCCTGAAAATAAACAATTCCTTTCAAATAGAAGCAGCCTTACGACAGAGGTCCCCATTTCCTTGAGTGCTTAGCTACACGAATTTATGTTTCCGTTCTACATCGCCATTTATCCTTAAGTTTCATTTTGCAAAGGAGCTCACATTTTTCCTTAACCCCTTGAATTCACAGTAACTGAAAAATCTAAAACAAACCGTAAACAGTCTCTGAAGAATGCAGTTATTACCTAATGACTTAAGAAGCTTAAGTTAAAAATGTTTCTCTTAACTTCAGCTCTTAGCGGCTTCAGTGGGATATATTACGTCAAGCCACGTAATAGAAATCTTAGTTTGTTTTCAAATGCTTCAAAAACGCATATAAAGGTAATTCTTCTAGTGCATACGTGTAACAGCCAGTTGAAAAATTAATTATAAGATCTGGGGAATTCTCTCGTTTCGGAGTCAAAATCCCTGTCTGAGTATTGCCGCAGCAATGTAAGTGAAAATTATTCTAATGCCAGTGGATCTAGTGTTAGGAACCACTAAAGTATATATTGGAAAACAGCACAGATATAAGATTTGTTTGCAATAAATGAAGTTAGTGGGATGTGCTTTGGATGATATTTGATGCAGATTACTCGTGTGTAACCGTTTTAGTAGTCTAAATCGCTGAATTAGAAAAAAAATGTTCCTTTGTTGAGTTGCGAAATTCACGTTTTGAGACAAAGTTTACGCATGAATTAGTAGTTCAAATATCATACACAGAAAAATTAACTTCTTTCAAACATAAAGTTGACGCACATAACAAAGAGTGGGCGAATTATTGAAATCTGACAACAAAGCAGCTACCGTCACATGGAATTGTTTCCGATTTGGTTGATAAATTTATTTTCTGGATTCTGTATGTGCATTGTTTCCTTTAATTTGCACAGTGGATGAAAATTACATTTTACGATGTTCGTTAGAAAAACAATTAAAATCTGATTTCATTCAGATGAAGAATTGTCATGAATTTTGATATTTCTGCTATTTCTACACACAAGAGAATGCATTTGTGCAACAAAAGGTGTCTTTCTTCCGAGAGTTATGAAGGTCTGACATTATCTAAATGTAACGCTACATATTTGAAGGAAGCTTTGTTTCCACCAGTATCTTATTTCATGAGGCTGCAGAAGTTTCTTTATACTAAATTCGAATAAAACCCACAGTGGTTGGAGATTTTCGTTACTACCATGATAGTGATTATATTGTCGTCATGAATTAAGGTATAAACAGAAAAATGACGGTAACGTAAAAGCAACAGAAGACAAAGTCTGGTATATTATGCAAAATATTAAGCTCATTTCCGAATGCACACGAAAAGACCGAACAGTGGTAAGAAATGAGTCTACACAGAAAACCTCGCGGATCAGTGAAATGCCTCAATTCGTAGTACGTATGTGGAACCGAAATTTGGACAAAGGTAATCTATATAAGTGCAGAGCATCATTTCACATAGGTAGAGACTTTGACCACAGAGTCTAATCAAAGTTAACTAAACACAGGCAAATAGCTGATTGTTAGTAGTCCTCGGATTAATATACTGTACTTTAGAATCACATCGAAAAGTCGTGAACAGCATCCCACAAATATAACTAAAGAAGGCCTCGGGTGACAACCACATTGGATAGAGATACTGATATCTCACACACAGAGCTACACTTACTGGGCTCAGATACGTTCTTTTAGAAGGCATTGGAAAACTAGTATCTGCATCCACTTAATGCAGACTTTACGTCTCTTAAGGGACTTGCGTTGTGCCTACCTTTCACTACAGGGATCCAACACAAGTTTTTAAGCTAACCTATCATCTACGTTATTTATCCTCAGAATCGATGAACCAATCGCAATTTCCTCTACAAAGGGAATATTGCCGCTTTTCCACGGAGGCAACTACAGGCATGGTAATTAAAACACAAACAACGAGGTACACACTTCTATAGTTAACCCAAAGGGTAAACAATCAGACCTTAGAAATGTTTCGAAAAGCAGGCACGCTTTTCTTGAATCACAGGTAAGACATAATTTCCCGAAACACAGGATACATGCGATGTTGCCAGATCACACTGCTCAAATCCTATGTTTTTTCTTCTAGGGGCGGACTCCAGATTTATCGAGACTTTAACGATGAAGTTTTCCGTTGTTTTAATGAAGATAGTTTCTTCAACCATTCTTTTAGTCTTATTATATTTCTGTTGGATTACCTTTAATGTTACGGCCACATTTTGACATATGATTTACTACATGCTAAAACTTTAGTAAATCATATGTTAAAATGTGGCTGTAACTTTAAAGATAATCTAATACAGTAGAAATATTACACACAGAATAAAATAAGACTAAAGGAATGGTTAAAGAAACTATCTTCATTAAAACAACGGAAAATTGCAGCAGTGAAGTATCGATAAATCTGGAGCCCGCTTAGAAGAAAGAATGCAGTATTTGAGTAGTGTGATCTGGCAACATCGTATGAAGCAGGAAGGTGATACCCAGCCAGTGTCCTGCTTTTCGGGAAATTATCTCTTACCTGTGATTAAAGAAAAACGTGTCTTCTTTTCGAAACATTTGAAAGGACTGTTTGGTTACCTTCAATAAAGCCTTTGAATTAACTATAGAAATGTGTACTTCGTTGTGTTTTCATTACTATATTGAAAGAAGGACATAATGTACTGGACAGCCATGCACCTTCCTATGTGGGTGGACCTGGGGTTATATTACTGACAGTGGCGATAACGCTTCTTCGTACTGAAAGCGGATGGCAGGCCATCACTTTCATAAGAAGTCAACTGGATATATGGACTGGTTCGCGAGTTCTACTTAATTTTTTTAGGTACCTTGGGAAGATGCATTTCTGCTCTCTGCCCGCCCCGCTTCCTGAAACTGTTAGAACCATAAACTGCTTACAGTGGTCGTAATAAACAACTAAGCAGCTCCTTGTCACCATCACATATAGTATAGAGCAGCGGTACTGCTTGGGCCTTCAGTTGTCGTCCATGCTTTTTATTTACCGCAGGGTTTGGGGAAAATCTATTTATTTTTTTTTTACACCTGCAAGATGTCCGGTTTGTAAGGTACACACGCAAGTAAATGCAGATGAGAAAGATAATGACCAAGCCCATCCATCGGCGGAGAGCAACTAATTACAGCTGTATGCTTTGGCTGAATGCATAAAACTGGCGCCAGACTTGTGCTGCGGAATATAGGTGCAGGAAGAGTCTTGGGACGATTCCGAAAGCAATAAACCCTCGTATTCACATACAGTTTCCCGACAGCCATTGCTGAGAAAGCAACGCATAAATAAGGACTACTCGCTTTAATACCTTGTTGGCCCACCTTGGAGGCAGCCACAGTCAAATGGCAACAAGTGGTTTATACTTTGGCCGAAGTCACAGTTGATCCAGCGCAGTAGTCTTTCGTCCAGAAAGCGTTACACCGTGAACTGAATAGCTTAATAGCTTTTCCTACCGCCATAAAAATAACACCCAGGCTGACAGACTATTACAGGAGCCGAAATTCGACTCTGCAGTTCTTCTGAAAGATGTACAACAGGATTAATATCAGATCGTTCCGCCAGCCATATAAATCGTCCCAGACTCAATTCTCCATACCACACATTTCTCAAGTCTGCGTTGTGACAAGGCACATTATAGTCCGGAGAGAAACAAGGTTTATTGCCTTGGAAACATCACATAGTCAGCCTGTGATCATTATCAGTTATCTCACTGTATGTTTCATAGCCATTTTGCGATGGACAGCAATCAAAGGTACGCACTCATGTTACAAGAAACACAGCAACCTAATTGCATCACCTCCAAACTGGAATGTAAGCACAGTGCAGTCGAGTAAGAGGTGTTCTCCCTGCTGTCCCTAGACCTGCACTCGTTCATCCAACTGGAATCACGTGAAGAAGATTATTCATTCCCGTATTCAGATTTTCTTCGCTCCTCGGACCAGTTGCGGCAGTCATTGCGCAAAGAGAGGCGAGTTCCCCAATCGGAGATTGATGTGTGGTCTGTACGCAGCCTTCCTTCCGTGAAAACAAAGTCTGTGCACCTTTGTGTTCAGCGTAGCGTCACAGGCTATATCATTCCTGGCTTCCCTGAACTCCCAATCGATGTTCTGCAAATATCTACCTGTTTTTACGCACTAACAATTATAATACTTTTCAACTTCGTGAGATGAGTTTCCATGGCTGCCCACTGTGTTTCTGGTGAATATTACATCATCACGCTTATAGTTCCTGATCACGTCCCCAACGGTTTACTTACCTAGTTTGTTGCACAGTTGGAGAGATCGGAGATATGAGATCTTAGCGGATGTGATGTATCTGGTGGAATATTATACAGCGAAAATTACACGGATGGAGATACCCGCTGTATGGCATCTCGCCATCACAACCCTCTAGACAGTGGCCCATTTTCGCTCTGTAAGTTAGGACGTTTGCGAAAGTCTTGTTTGATTGCTAACATCTTTTATAAATCTGTTATTGACCAGAAATAATCACGTGGGAAACCGGTAATGCCTGTTTCCCGTGGGCAAACCACGGTCTTAAAAATTCTTGCAGCTTAATGGAAATGTCCATGGAACCTTGAAAACACTACCAAATTCAAAATCGCGATACAGATATGGAATAACTCTATAGTCGATTCATTCCATTCCGGCAGTATTGCATTAATAAACGAAATATCCATAATCGATTATGGAGGTACGCAAAACCATAGACGAATCGATCACTCCATTCCAGCGGTTATAATAGTTTAACCTAATTTTTGGGATTGAGTAACAACTGATAATAAATTAGATAATGACAGATAGGCGAAAAATATGAATGTACAATTGGATTAGAATTTCAAAAATCAAATAAACTTCCATGCGGCTGCATCCCGTCTACGGGGGGAGGGGGTTATTGAAGCATGGGGTTTAAGTCCGGATACCCTTTCTGACGTCCTGAGTGAACTGACAGTTCAGTTTATTTTTTTAAACCGTTCGAACTATCAACCTTGTCGGTACAAGGTGGAGACACTGACTACTCGATAATTGTTTGAAATTCTTCATTTTATTGCTAGTGTCGCGTTCAAAGCATTGTTTCGGCAAGTAGAGCTTTCCCAAGCAGCACACTTTGTGTCAACAACAAACATTTTCGTTACACGTCCGTTTTCCTCCTAAAAAAAGAAAGTGCGTCGATGGCAAAACTTCACTCAGTGAAAAGAATTTCAATTATAAAATACACAGTTCTGGTTCCCTAATGGTCTGAAATTCCGCGCGGGAGATGGCTCTAGGTACGTACTAAGAGTTCCCTGCGACAATCTGTATAATAAATTTCGTGAGGCAACATTGAATAATCTCGCCCTTAAATCACTCGTTCTTTACATGAGACGTTGCATCATGTTGTTGCTGTATTAATTTACTGCAAAGGTATCATTCAAATTTTTCAAAGAACACTGCAATGTTTTTGTCAAAACTTCTGAAGTGTAGATAAATATTCGGAAAATATTTTGGGCTGTATGGTAAAGTCTAGTATTCCATGATTTATAACAGGCGTGTTGGGCTGTATGGTAAAGTCTAGCATTCCATGAATTATAACAGGCGTGTTGGGTTGCATTTGGCTGCACACAGGTAACCTGAGACTTATTAAACGTTTTCAAGAAAAAAATTATCGAGTTGGATAATATTTCCTTTTACGTAAGGTGACAGAAGAACCAACTATTTGGAACATACCATTAAAGTAAGTGAAAAAAAAAGTTTTCCAAGTTCCGTTTCCTTTGAAAATGGATGGAACAGAGTTATCGCAAACCACAGAAAACTACCTTACATTATTTCCTTTTATACGATTCTATTGAACCCTACGGAACACTTCAGGGATATAGTCAAGCAGTATGTTTAAGGTATGTAACGGCGAGTAGTACGGATTTATAGATTGCCATTCAGGAAGAATGAGTGGTACCACTTGCAGTGCAATTCCGCCAACACGTGGATTCGGTATCCCTACCTGTAACCGTGGTTACCAAGTCTAAACAAGCACCTACACATAGTAGCGGAGTGTCTCCATTATTTTCCCTCTTCCAAATACTCCGATGAGCCAAAATATTATGACCACCTACCTAATATGCTGTTGATCCTCTTTTTGTCGGAAAAACAGCACAGCTCTGATCCACCGAGGCATGGACTCTAGAAGACCTCTGAAGGTGTCCTGTGTTATCTGGTACCAGGACGTTACCAGCAAATCCTTTAACTCCTGTACATTGGAGGAAGATACTGCTCCAGATCGGACTGGTTGCTCCAACACATAACAGAGATGTTCAGTTGGATTGATATCTGGGTAATTTGGAAACCAGGGCAACAACTTGAACTCTTCATCATGTTTCTCAAATCAATGCGGAACACTCCGTGCACTGTGGCACAGCGCATTATCCTTCTGAAAGATTCCACTTAAATCGCGGAATACCATTGACATGAAAGGATGTATCTAAGGAGCAACAATGTTTATGTATTGTAGGCGTATAATTATTGTCCACATGAATGACAGGACCGAAGGCTTCCCAGGAGAACATTTCCCAAAACATCTCACTCCTTCCACCAACTTGTTGTCTTTCCACATTGCGGCCTACTGTAATCTCCTCCCAAAATAAAAGGCGCACAAGTACCGGCAGTCCGCATGATGCA
>AZMS01S00025066.1:218627-232296 GCA_000661875.1 Acanthoscurria geniculata | reverse complement strand
TTGGTTCTAGCAACAGAAAAAACTGATAAATTAGAAAATTTGTAAAAAAATCACTATATTTAAACACAAATTTCAGAAAGCAATTTATAATACATTCTTGTATACAGTTATTTGAAAAACTTATCATTTAACCAAGGGCCGCAACGAAGGTGATAAAGAGCCGCATTTTGGCCATGTGTAGTATATAAGATTACATGATTACCTTTGTTCCAGACAAATTCAAGGTGAACTAGACTGGGGTGGATTCTATAGGTGAGTTCCCCTGACATAGAACCCCTTATGTGATCATATGTATATACGAAGGAGGCCTGAAAAGTTCGTAGCCCACCTATGAAAATATTTAGCCCACCTGACCAAAATTAAACGTTCTTCCACGACATAATTATGAAACTCCAACACCGATGTCATAGGTGTGTGACTCTCCAAGGAGACTATCTTGAAAACTAAATACAAAGTATTCACCCACCGTCAGTCCTCCACTGTCGGGCGACGAACCTTTCAGGCCCCCTACGTACATTCGCCGCCAGTAAAATTGCAGTTCCAAAACGCAGTAGTTGTATGTGAGTCAAACCGAATATGGTGGTTAGTGGAGATATAAAGAAGAAATAATTATATTGCCACTCGGAGTAAGTGATGTTTATTCGTAAAACACAATTACATAAGTAGCTTGTATGGCCCCCATGAACCGCAATACAGGCGGACAGACATCACGGCAAAGAATCATAAAATTAGCAAATGAAATCCTGTGGGACCCTTGACCATACCCTGCCTCGTGGAATCTGGTTCTTAAGTCACTGAGAGAAGACGGTGCATCTCTATGAGTCGTGATGTCAAGTTTCATGGTGCCTTAGACACCTTTCCTCTTTTCCTGGCGCCTCCTACCAAGCTAACTCTGTAATTCTCTAGCCTGGTTGAAAGAAAGATTATTATTATTACAACGGAAAGGTCAGCTTATCGTGCATACCAGGGAAGGAACGTCACGCACACACTGCAAAGACACTTGTGTGGTATGAGGCTTGGCATTGTCCTGCTGAAAGACGGCTCCTCGTATACTCTGTAGGAACGGTAGCAACACAGGACGTAGCGCAGCATCGGCACAGCGTTGAGATGTGAAATAAGCAGCAGTACATACTCGAAGTGATCTGGTATTTTAGCTGATGTCTTCCTAAACTATAATGTCTGACGTTGGACCCATATGGCGCCAAGGATACAGGCTAGTGAACACTTTTCACCGGAGCGACGCCAAAGACGTAGGCGGCTGTCAACAGCGCTAAGGAAGATTCTCAATTGTTCAGTGAAGATGACTAGCTGTGAATAGAGGGGCAAAGAGAATCTCTGGATCCGCCAATGCCGACGGGTACGTTTATGCACTATACTTAAACGGAGACTATTTAAAGGATGGTGTGCACCGATACCACCCTCACAGGGACGTCGTTGTATGGTGCTGTCACTAATATTCCGATGCCCATTTGACAATATTTCACTTAGCAGCTACGTTACTGTCGCTCTTCTGTCGGCTGTAGCCAGTCGGCGGATCCGACTATCATCCCGCTGTGACGTACGTCTACGGCGTCGACATGTCCACCGACGTTCCGCTGTGTACTTCATGGTGCAATGCCTCCAACAACGTAGACAGTTTACGGGATCACGCTGAATCCTCGACGTTATCTGCCTCATAGACGTCCCATCTTCTGCCATTCCGATGACCCGGCCCCTTTCCAGCCATGTCAGTTGTATATACTGCCTTCAGTGGCGACAAAGTGGCATACTTGCTTTGGAAAGGTTCAGCTGATACACATTCCACTTTGCTGCTCTGAGGGTATACCCTGATTTTACCCGTCTTTCTTATGCTACCGTCATGGTACGCCGGGCCGCTTATTGGCTCGATTTTGTTCGGATCGCTTTCTTATGCAAGTTCTTTTTCGGATCTCCTGTTTGCATCTTTCTCCGATGATTGCTGTTTGGTGTTGTAATTCGATTGACAGGGAGTGTATAATCTGAATGTAGGAAAAACGGAAGACTGGCAAACAAGCTTGAGCATAGAAATTAAGGACCTAAGGTTGTTCCTGTAACAAGCTACTGTACACCTCTGTATCCTGTGATCAGGATAACCAGCGTTAGACGCAACTAATCATGAAAAAATTACTGTTTTATGTAAAAGATTTCGAAAAAAATATCGTAATAGTATGTTGTGTGATGTTTGTGTCTTTTGTTTTTTTTCTAAATGTCACGGTCACCTGTGGAAACGTTAAAATCGTATTCCAGTTTAATTAACAATTCAGTTGTAGAACATGCAACAAAACAATAACATTTGTACCATTCTTGTATTGCATGTCAATGCTGAAGAGACTTGGCATCTTTGAAATTTTCTCTCTGCATCTGGAATTTCACTGAGAACTCTTCGTAATGCATACTTACAGCAACATATTTCTCATGTGCAGACGTATTTTTGTCTGGAAATCTCCAATATGTGAGACCACAAATGTGGTACCGCTTCGGGTGTGAACTAAGTTTAGAAGTATTTAGATAACTAATAAATAGAAGATAACTACACTAGTTCGTTAGTTATCCAATTATTTCTAATCTTGCTTCACATCTGAAATCGAAATAAACTTTAAACAAGGTAGGTGGATCAGAAAAAAAGATTACCAGAGCCATAATTTAAACATGCGTGATGATCAGACGTACGTAATGTTCGATAGGGAAGTTTAATAGGTGGTGCTAGCTGTCCGTGGAAAGTTAGAACTGCCTTCTGTCAGTCGTTGTTGCGCAGTAACAATTCAAAATGGCGAGGCGGTTGGAAAAGTGGTTTCTCGTTGAAGTCGGAGGATTTTTACGGGATAAGAGAGCACACGCAGCTGAAATTTTCCATCATCTCGTCGAGGCTTATGGTGAAAACGCTATGAGTAGACAACACGAGTCCCACACCACTCAAAGGACTTCAAGACTTCAGGTGGGAGATTTGGAGCCACCCTGGTTACAGTCCGGATTTGTCTCTTAGCGACTTTTACCTGTTCCCTGTCCTGAAACACAATTTGTCTGGTTCTCGACTGAGTTGTAATGAAAAAATGAGAGACGGGGCTCAATTATGGCTGCATCAGCAGAGACGTGATCGGACCGCAATGGACAAATTGGTCATGCCATCAGCCAAATGTCTCAGTCGACATGGTGATTTCGTCGAAAAATATGTATGCGCTTCTTTTAACCATCTCATAATGATTTATTTCCCAGGAATTGTTTTTTTCTTATAAGCGCACATGTATCCTTTTTTTTCTGATTCAGCCTCGTAATAAGTGGGACCAAAAATGTTCTGCTTCTAGTGAAAATATCACTGCGTAGTTAAATTGAATCTATTTCAGTTTGTAGTGACCTCTTTTCCTGTTCTTTTCGAATACTGATCAAAATTCCACGTGTTTCAAGAATTTGCACTGCTCCAGCATTTTTTTCTGTTGTTAACAAAACTTTTCTACTGAGGAAACTAGTTTTCTCTGCTCTTTAAATAGTAATTTGTGCTTGAATTTATTTTGTGCTCACGGAATGTTAACTTCCTTAGGTATAGATCTGCAATCTATTTCAGAAATCCCCGCTTCAGAAAACTCCATTTGGCCGTCAGGTACAGAATATTTCTACCTGACAGCCAAACGTTTAAAACAGCTGCTGAAGTGTGACGTTGAATGTTCTATTGCACTTTTGATACTTGTTGGGTACAAAGACATTATTGATACTTCAGTAAATACAGCACGTACTAACCTGCATTGGTTCTGTAATAATTCACCAATGCACACTTCAGAAGTGCAAGCCCCAACACATCACGGATCCAATTGTCACCCGGCATTCTGTGTGAAATTTAACGTGCAAAAATCAAGCAGTCACAAATTACATTCCGCTGTTACGTACAGGCGTCATTAATCAATTCCAGGAGAAAGAAGTATGCTTTTCACAGCTGCACAGGGTGGTAATTTTTAATTCGTACGGAGAAGTATTTAGACAAAAATACTGAGTAGCATAGAAAACCTATTTAAGATCGTAGAAATAAAGCAATGCGTGTTCGGCGGCAATATTATCATGATAAAATCGAGTAATTAATAAAATACGACTTCTTTTATGAAGTTTATCAGACATAAAAACGGAAAGGGACTTATGCTCTCTTACTTAATTTAGGAAACTGATCCATGGAAAAAGTGAAATTAATCAGATTATCTTTTTTTTTCTTTTCGTTGCGATGAATTTAGTGGGAGATCGAGTCTTTCAGTCCGTGTAATCATAAATTGAAAGACATTCGATTTTTTTTCTATGGAGTCCAGCTAGAGTAACTAAAAAATCGATCCCGACACCAATTTTTGGGAAGTATTGTAAGCTCACCTCTAGTTAAAGTTCGCTGTTTCCATTTCTCATTAGCAGAAAAATGATCTGAGCGAAAGCGATGTTGATTTGGTACTTTTTTTTCGTATACTGATTAATGACTTAACTCAGAATTGAACTACGTCATATTAAGAGAAGCATAAAATTTACCGAATAACGGTTTTAGTTCGGAAATAATTAAATTCCGTGCCGGGAGCGATTTAATTACATCGATGTTGTTATAATTATGTATATGCATCAACGCAATAAGCGTGCTACTTGGAATGCTGAATAAATATTTAAATCTGCATCGGATACGAGTTATTCGGTCGATGTCTGGAAAACTGAAGTCGAAATAGCTCGGAGGAATCTGGTAATGAGGAACTTTACAATAAAAAAAAAGCATCTGCAGATCTCATGCAGAAAAGCTAGTAATAAAAGACATGCATCTTTTTCAGTATAAGATTAGTTTTCTCACAAGTATATAAAACGTTTCAATATAGAAATAGTTCAGCTTCACTGATCCTTTCCTTGTAATCAGTCGCTGTCTTAGTTTTGTTTCCTGTTTTTTCCTTAAAGACTTATAATTTTCTCGCTCTGAGTTCGTAGAAAAGCGACTGTGAGCAAGATCGTAAATGTGTTTTGTTCTCAAGTACGAATACAGCTAAGTTCGACACAAACTAAATGCAGTGATTTTGTAATATTTATTTGAATGGAGCTGGTGCTCAAATGCAAACCGTAAGGCCTTAACTCTTTTCCCTTTGATATCTGACCTCGTTTGGCCAGTTTTGGCCCTTGATCCATAAAATTTCAACAACCAACCAACCGACCTCTGAGATCAACAGCATCATGTGTGGGATTCACGAAGTCTGAGGAAATGATGGAGCCCTGATGCTTCTGAACAATACGTGATTTAGCCAAACGTCATCTTCTTCTTAGCATTGTCCGACCGACATGGCGTCAGCTTTTCGAGTTCTTTCACGCCATTACACTCTGCCATCGGCCAAGCAAACATAGAAAGCATAAACTGTATAGTCAAACTGTATCTCAAATTGCATCGTCAATTGTATCAATTAAGCAGTATCCTCAGCTGAATCGTCAACAGGAAACAGGGGAAGCAAATTACGCGTAGTCAGGATAAAATGAAACATGATACTCTTTTATGCACGTCCATTATTGAAGTAACTAATTTTTCATCCACACTATTTAAAATCTCATTTTGTAATTTTAGGTGCAAATTAAAATTTGGATTTTGTAAATTTCTGTTTCAGATCTATTTCGCCCACGTGATATCGACTTCTTCAGCGTCAAGTGATACTACAAGGTTTAGTTCAGTATCTGTACTAAACCTTCTAGTATAAAACTAATGAACTATGACTTCTATTATCATCTGAAACTGAAGAAGTCCTTATGGTATGGATGAAGGTCTATCCATATTAATCTGTTCACAGCAATAAATGCAGCAAAGTCTCCTCAACGATTATGAAACTAATAACGAAGATAACCCCTCCTCTTTGTTACATATTCATCATTAGCGCAGTCGTTACCGACTAAAGTTCCGGCTCGCAGATTTCAAGCTTTACTTTCTAGTTCAGAAAATATATGCTAACAAAATGACAATTTGTATCATAGATGTGCAAACAGAAATTTACAAAATCCAAATTTTAATTTGCACCTAAAATTACAAAATGAGATTTTGTATACTTCGGCCCGCAGATCTCAGGCCTTACTTCGTGGCTAGGAAGATGCTAACAGAATCCGGTTCTTTTAATATCTTTCTAGCCATGAAGTAAGGCCTGAGATCTACCTGCGAAATATTTGTTGGTTATCGTTGTAATAATGAGGCTTCTCTAACAAAGAGAAGTAAGAGTTGCTTCATTGTTTTGCACTATAATAATTATATAGCTGTAGCTCTATAATTATGTACAGAAAACTGTGCTGAATAGGACTGCATGCTACATATGTGCTCAAAAAGCTTCATTATTTCCCTACCAACGTGTCCGCAACATGCAAAGTTAATGAAACACATTTCAAAATCTCGAAGCCTTAAAGGAATGAGCTGTTGGCTTTTAAGTCGGCATCAAGGATTTATCCGTTTTAGAAACCACCTTAAACATAATGAATCAAGCCACAAATCCTGTCATATTGAGAGCTACGACATAAACAACAAAATCAACGGTAGAACAGCATGACAACAAACTCAATGTCATCCTATGAACGACAAAACTCAATATCACCTGAATAGACAACAAAGTAAGTCTCACACAGTAAAGTTTGATATCACAATCAAAGGAACAGTTCGTGTTCAAATACCACCTTGTTTCACTCCAAGGTGTCATTTCCATTCTAGAATCATCTTGAATAGAAACATATCTAGTTCAAACATGTGAAGTTAAAATATTTTCTTAAAAATAATTTACTTTCCGCACTTCTCTAAAAACATCACTCTCACACATATAAATCATTAAAACATTTGAGGTTGAAAACATTTATGGTATTTCGGAGTCCACGATGTGGATTATATTAAATACAAGCGAAGAAAGACATGTAACATGCAATGAGATAATGTAAACTGTGGTTCAACGTTTTGGACAACTTGGTACTAGCAGTTCCCTTAAATTTCACATTTCGCACTAACATAATGCGATTGAACAGTAAAATTATCTATATAACGGTGATAATACTTTTTCTTCTCTGAATATGTGTGATTGTGAGAAACATATAATCACTGTTTAATGATAATCACCCAACTGAATTTCTGATATAATCTATTGTAACCGGCCACAAATATTAGGCAACGTGTGATGGCAGGATCCCTTTGGCCATAGCATAGCTGATAGAACGCTGGTTTGTGGGAAAAAAAGGTACCGTGTTTCAATCCCGGTGGGTATAATTGGTGTCCGAATGGAGGGACTTCTGGATTTCACTCACGATTGAGGTCTGAATAATTGAACGATGTTCGACTGGGATATAGCTCACAATGGAAAGGTGAAAAAAGGGAGACAGAACGGGCAAAAATGTAATGGAACCCATATAAGGCTACGCATCATGAGAGGCTACCCATGGCGGTAGCTTAATTGGTGGGGCATTGGGTTTACAAAACCTAGGTCCTGGATTCGAATTCTGACGGCTACACTGTGTGTTTGTTCTGTTGTCTATTAAACGACCATCTAATGTGGTCTAATACAAATTCACACATTTATTGAATACGAAAAGGAACAAGGTATGACACTTAAAACCCGAAGTCTTCTTAAATTTATTTATTTATTTGTTTCAACTCAGAAGGTATATAAACGTCCATTCGCTGGAACGTAAATATTTGAATCCCGAATGTTGGTTATTCGGCAATAAATTAAGTTAATTGCTTTTAATTCTCAATGCTGGTTTGAGCTCCAGTGAACTGGGAGCGTGTTTTTTACATTTGTAAACACAGATACCAATTATTAAGCAAACGTAATTAACTGTTTGAGTACCGAGATGTATATGATTCTTTTATGAATACATTTCACCCATTCGCATGCGGTCGAAGTGCCTGAAATGTAAATTCCTGATATACAATATTCTGACACCCGTCATTTCATAATTGATGTTTACGTTCAGTCTATAACTTAGCTCGGTGATTTAGCAAATCTAGTTCCTAAATAAACAAATGATCTTTTAATAATCAATAATCCTCTACGAGAAGATCAAGGTATTTTCTTCAAAGCGAGTGAAGAGTTCGACAGGATCTCGTGCCTAATACACTGCTTGATCTTCATTGAGCGTTGCTGATTTCATGCACTTCATCAGGTAAGCTCATCACTTCGTTTGGCAGACGACAGCATTTTGTTATAAATCCTCGACAATGTAAAAGATGGAACATTTTTTCTCTTCATTATTTTTGAATATCGTTCTTTGTCCTCCTCGTAAGGATATTACAAATTATGTCAGAAAATTTCTGATACCGTAAGCATGGAGAAGAGTAAAGATTCTGCCTTCACTGGATTGAATTATGAAGCGGAATATCTAAACATTCTGGTCCTGTTCTACTTGCAGCTACACCGCAGTCCAAGAACGTTTACTGACTAAATGAAAAGTTTCCTATGACCCTACGGACACGAGAAAAAACACTTGTTCTTTCAAAGGTAAAAAGGAAAAAATCTAAATTCAAAATGAATTAAAAAAGCGTGAGCACCTTTCATGCATTTTTAATTCAAATGCATGTACATTGTTCTACATTCTTTTAATCTATTGTACTAGGATGATATCTTCCTCACCTATTCAGTTTTTAAAAACACTTATATGCTAATACTGTTGTTAAAACTCTGTGGATTACAGTCCCTTCCCAAAATTGATATATTTTAATACACAAACCTCGGTGACTTCTACTATTCCATATGCTTACCTCTGAATATGAAATGCCAATATAAAAAGAATAAAACATTTTACTCTGACAATATATTGTAATTTTCTATTGCGTTACCTATAAGATTTTAAACTTGAATATATTTAAAGAAATGAATGCAGACATAATAAACGAGCAAAATGCATTCATTGGGACTAGTCATAAGGGCATTGTTGCAAATTCATCAGCGCTTTGATTTCAAAATGAGGATGTGGATTTCTCTGGATGTCTGAACTTTCCTTTCATCGCTTAGCTGTACCAAAAATATCAGTACTGGTGTCATATAATTATATAAATAAATGCAAAAGAACAAAGCCTCTAAAATATATGGGAAGGAGCAAAGTTCAAAGCTTATTTTTACTCCCGCAATTTGAAATGCCGCCTTTCTTCGATATTTGCTTTTTTCGTAGAGAAATGTGAAATGTTAGTATAAGAAATGCAACAGAAAGTTGAATCAAGTAATATAATAATGTCAGTTGTGTCGTTTCATTTAAAATGCAGTAACTGTTATTAATAATTTCATCATTTCATCAATTAAATACTCCGGGTGAAAATTCTTAAACTGAGAAAAGTTTCTTCGAACTAGTGGATCATTAAAATTATGTCACGTTAACAAAAATAATATTACAAATGACAGTGAAAAAAAAAACAAAAAACACGCATTAGAATAATACGAATTTTCAGTAATCACACTACATTTCAGTTATGCTAAATTTCAGAACTTACAAAATTTCCGTAATGTACAACACAAGAAGTACCTGCTGTTATTTAAACATTTTTGGGATTGTAAAACAGAAATTATTAACTGTCGTTATACGTTACGTTTATTAGGAAAATAGTATCTCTGTTATAATGACGATGCTTGTAATATTAGTGATTTTCAATCTAATTTTCATATTATATATCTTTAAGGAATTTTGAGACAGTTGGCTACAATGGGGTCAAATCGAACACATCCAATATACTTTATGAGTCCATGTAGCTGATTTTTGAGTTTTAATTTAAGAATAAGTTTATGTATCGTTGACTCAGTTCATCCATGGTTCAATCCTAGACTTTGTATCCATTTTATTACATCATTAAGGATTAAATATTTCATTAGGTTATTAAGAATGTAGAGGAATGAAGATATGGTTGATTTAATAAAGCTGTAAAAAGCAGCAATTTTATATTGCCGTGGGTGGATGGAATTGGTTGGCATTATGAATGGTTTTTAAGAGTATTTTCCATGAACTGTAGTTTCTATTTGATTGTTAGTCTTATGAAATATGATGTCAAGGTAAGGAAGCTATGTTATTTTCATTTTGTGCAGTGAAATGTATGAAGTCATAAAATTATAGCTTATGTCGTATGCTTTCTAACTGATCGTTGTTTCCACTCCATAATATAAAGGCGTCATCAGCATATCTTATGTAAAGTTGGATTCTTTACATTGTGAAACAGAAGCGAAGTGCAATTAAAGTGCAATAAGACATAATCTATCATCAGATTGTGGCTCCATACATTTTACTCTAGAATATGGAAAAAAAAAAAAAATACGCTTCCTTACCTTGATGTCATGTTTCATAAGATTAGCAATCAAAGAGAAGCTACTATTTATAGAAACGAAACTTATATGCCATTCATAATAGCAACCAATTCCAACCACCCATGACAATATAAAATGGTTACTTTTTAGGTCTTTACTGATCGAACATGTTCTCGTTGCACTGTATCCCAAACCTTTAATAATGAAATAAGCTGGATACAAAATGCAGTATTGAACCATGGATACCCTTAGTCAAGGATACATAAATCAATTGTTAAATTAAAACTCGAAAATCAGCGACATGGACGCTTAAGGTATATTGAATCTGTTCAATTTGACCCAATTATCATCAGATTTCTCTAAAACTCCTATAAAGAAATATATAAATGAAAACTGGATTGAAAATCCCTAATACTGTATTAACAGTATCGTCATTAATAACAAAGGTACAATACATAAAGAAATTGAAAACAGGAGTTTACGAAATAAAACTACCAGTCGATAATTCCGACATTAAAACATATACGCACATTGGGAGTTCAAAAAGAAATTTTGTTGAAAGGTTTAGGGAGCATAAGACGGAAATATTTTATAAAAGAGAAAAGACATCAGTGGTGAAATTCTGCAGTGTACCTAATATTACACCAAACAGGGACGATATTAATACCTACAGCTATCATCACACTGCCGAAGCCATACGTGCCCACGAATCCTTTCTCGTTTAAGGCACCAGAATGCACAATGTTAGCGACAAAGAACACACGAAACTGTCTACTATATGGAAAACGTATTGATATAACTATACACAATGAAGTTGTGCGGACGATAAAGTAGTCAATACTTCTTCTGGCACGACTTGAGGTCTAACATCAGGCAATTTCTTCCCTTGCAAGAGTCCATACTTCTGGTTTCATCTTCCCACCTATCGCTTTATAGTTTTTGAAGATGACAGCTACAGCTATTGAAAGATATCATTATTCTATTAAAACTAACATGTAACCACAGTTATTAATGTCTCTTTTATTCTATTAACAGACATGTATTAAATTTATATTATTAGGATTGTTTTCTCCTTGTTATCCCAAAGTTTACAGGATTGTTTCCGGTGTTGTCTTCAAATTTATTGAAACACATGTGGCATATGAACGCTAAACAGGGAGGGATTCTGGTTCACGCGAATTGAAACGCATGTCAGAGTGAGGGTTTGAGAAGGAAACAAAAGACGTTCACTTGGTGATCAGTCCAAGTTCTACCGAGCGTTCACGAAATTCGCTTCTGGAACTGTTTAGCAATTCTTACCATGAAGTGTTACAGAGCAATACAACAGGAATATTTCAAGGTCCTAATGCAGTTGTTTCTCCGCCGTATTATGACCTGGAAAACAAAATATTTCGCACTACTGAAATTAATGCCATCGGATATACGTTTTGTCCCATATTAAACGTGTTATCGTTGATCAGACATATGGTTGGAAATGGATTTAATAAAAAGACTGTCTGATGTGCCTGAATATTAAAAAATCCTTTGAATTAGCATTATAATTTTTCAAATATAAGTGACGTTTCTCTCAGTAAATTAACCGGACTTCGCAGGCCAGGCTGCCGTTTTACAACCGATAAAAAAATCAAGTAACCGGTCATTTTCTTTCTCCTGAACCCTCAGTTGTCGGAATGATGTACTACGGTGGTGAATGAACCAAAATTACGCGCAAGATCTGTGCTTAAATATTGCCAAACAAAAACGAAAGATTCGTGACACAATCACTCAGTTTAGTGCTAGAACTAAAAAAAAAAAAAATATTTCATATGGAATTTTAGTAGGGGATACAGTATCTCAGGGTGCGCAAAATGTGTTGAAACATGTACACAAGTGAAAATAAAGTATAACTAGTCTGTTCCTCCCAAGATTTTTAAATTAAGTAAATAACCGAACATACACTATATCCTTCTTGCTTCACATGTCCGGTGAAATGAGAAGGACGCCGTGTCCGTTGAACCTTACGTACTAAAGTAATAATAAACTTAAGTAATAAAATAAGGTTGTATATCTAGTTAATAAAACCTCCAAAGCAAACACACAGAAATAGAAAAACTAAAAAAAACTCAGGAAAAAGTAACTCCAGTCCAATGTTTAGGGCATATCAAGCGATGGTCAGTGAAGCGGCTTTCCTGCTCTTCCTACCACTGTTGCTGGCTTTTACACAGTCAGATATTTTTATTCTAACTATATTGCGGTTACCAAGGAAAGAACACCACTCTGTTTATATTTTCCCTTTTTTTTCTATTTATTCAGATTTTCCCTATTTATGTTCACGCTCGTTTTCTGTTTATTTAACCATGAAATAACAGTATTCTTTTCCTATTTTTGTGTTTGTGTGTGTAGCTTATAACTATTCATCAGCATTTCTTCTTGATATCGTTTAATTATTATAATATGTCTATCGGAATTTACGAAATCAACAAAAATCCCTAGATATTTCTTTCAAAATATTTCTATCAATCTTCTTTCCGTTTCTTCTTTTATCCTTATATATTTCGACAAAATTTCCTAATTCCCATTTTCAGCACAGTTGTCAATCATCTGGTTTTCTTGCGAATCCTTCTTTACGTATGACAGCTTATTCCCATAATGGAATATTTTTATTGTGCTACGTGGAACGTTTTCCTGTTTTCAAGTTATAATTCTGTAGCTTACAATGACTGCGTGTTGATATTTCATGGTCAGATTACATACATAGCATGTAAGGGTAAGGCAAAACCAAGTATGTTACCTAAGAGTATAGAACTTATTGCATCATACTTGTATGATAAATATAGGGTAATAGGAAGTAACTTATTCTGCTGATTTCACTTTTGAAAGTGATCGGTGACGCTAAAACAAAATTTGGTATTCTCAGAGATTTCCAAGGTTCGGTTTTCCATTAGAAAAGTCTAAGGCTCTAGGATCTGGGTTCGAATCGCAATATGGCATGGATGTTGTATACGTATGGTGCTTCGGCGGGCACTTTAAGCCGTCGGTAGTGACTCCTAACATCCCATTGCGCAGCTCATGGGACGAGTAAAAGTACTTATCAAATCCAATCAAACCATTAGGAAGAATTAAATGGACTAAGACTAGATATTTATCTCACTACAGACTGAGATGATGTTACTGGAACAGTTGGTCTAAAAGTGACATCATTTAAAAATATGCACTGCATAAACAATTCACGTTCGCATATCATTTCTTTAACACAGCTGTACCGCCAATCAAACACGTTAGAATGTGCTGGTCGAAACAGCCAATGTATTAAACTAGTGACTCAAATGTGATCATTACGCCAATCAAATTCACGTCCGTAAGAGCAGCCGAAAATATACAGTAATGGAAGAAGAAAGTATTTTTGAAATGCATTTCAATAATACATGAACAAATAC
>AZMS01S00024558.1:43192-54561 GCA_000661875.1 Acanthoscurria geniculata | reverse complement strand
TGGTACCTGAAAAGACAAGAGATAAGGGTTGGTATCCATCTCCGATACGTCACCATCACCACATTAGTCGTAGACATACCATCATCCATAGCTCGAAAACGGTTGCGCTTACGGGACCAATGACTTCACCAATCAATTTCTGATGACATTCTACCCTAAAATCGTGTGTCACATGACTCCCTTTCCATTGACGAATTTCGAGTTGACACCAAGATGGTCGTCACCAGGATGGCGGACGACCACCGCCATAGTGTCAAAGGTTTTTTCCCCACCCATCTTAGTGGTCTACCAAATTTCAGAATTGTGTCTCTTGTCGTTCGGCAGTTATTTAGGGTGGCCCTGACTTTTGAATCACCCTGTACAGTGAAACACAAGTAAAATTTGAAATTTTTCTTTATTTCTTCTCCAGTCAGAGATATACTCATACACACGTTATACATATACACTGAGCGGCCAGTTTATTATGACTACATACTCAGTACATCATTGAACAATTTTTTGATATCAAGACGGCTTCAATTCTCTTGCGCATGGACTCTACGAGATGCTGGTAGGTGGCTGAAGAAGTCTGAGACCAGATGCGGTGGATTGCACTTGCCGGTTGTGTTAAATTCAACGGCGGTGGATCCAAATGCCCGATGTCTCTTTCAACCGCGTCCCATAAATAATCCATCGGATTGAGATCGGGAGATTGTGGGGACAACGAAGCAAAGTCACCGTCATGCTCTTCAAGACATCTGTGGACAATGACATAATTATGGTACGCCACACGTATGAGGAGACACAAACAATGCTAGAAAAACATCTCCCAAACCATAACATCGCCTCCACCAGCCCGAAGTGCTGTGTCAGTGCACCTAGGGTCGATGCGTTCGTGCTGTTTTCTCCCTAGTCGTCCCCTTCCATCGTCAGACCACATTACCCTCTTCCAGTCATTTACTTAGTCATCTACTGTGTTTTACTTTGTGATCCCTTGCAAACTGAAGAAGTTTTATCTTGCTGTCTGCAGACAACAAAGCCTTTCGAACAGCCTTAGGCTGTCAAACCCGATACAGTGCAACGTGCGTCGAACTGTACATTCAGAAACCTCCAGAGTTCTTCCGTGATTATGATCTGCTGTGATTTGGCGTACTGTGGCCTATCAGTAGAGCTGGACACATCTGGCAACTCTTCGTTCCGTTCGAGCATCCGGTCCATACGTTTGACGTTGCGACCCTGTTTTGTGTCTGTTGATCCACTCGCCGTAGACACGAACAGCAGTAGCTCTTGAACACTTGACAAAGGCAGCCGTTTCGCTGATGCTTGCTCCGTGTCTTCGAGCACTCACAATCAGTCCGCGTTCAAAGTCCGACAGATCGCGTTGTTTACCCATTTTCGCAAGCCCTACACTTCAACTGACTTTCCGATGCTCTGCTTTCCCGTTTTTATACCTATCGCGCCCTCGTGCTGTATCCGCTTGATGTCAAACCTGATTTGTGTAAACGTGCCAGGTGGTCATAATAAATAGGCCGCTCAGTGTATATCATATGAAAACAGTATGCATTTCAAATGGTTATACAAGCCGGCTGTAATAATGACTTCTATTTGATACGCAACAGGTACCTCGTTTTGTGGTCTGGGGTGAAATGGCTTGGTTACCAGTATGCTCTAATTACGTTCGCTCGGTAATGCGGCGGTTGTCATGCTTGTTCAGGTCTTGCAGGTCGTTGTTTTTACGCCCTTGCTTCTAGTTGGGTAGCAGCATTTTCCATGGGCTTGGATGTATCGCAGAATTTCGTCGTTGACAGCTTTATTCCGCAATACATCAACGCACCATGGAAAATGCTACTGTGCAACCAGAAGCAAGGGCGTAAAACCTACGACCATCAAGACCTGAACAAAAATGGCAACAGCCCCATTATCGAACGAACATAACTGGACCACACTGCAACCAAGCCGTTTTACCCCAGAGCATAAGAACGAGGTTCCCATTCCGTGTGAAAGAGAAGTCATTATTACAGTCGAATGACGGATGATATAACCATCTGAAATGTATGCTCTCTTCATGTGATATATGTATAACGTGTGTAACAGTGTACCTCGGATTACAAAGGAAATAAAGTTAAATTTTAGATTTTACTTGTGTTTCGCTGTGTTATTCATTTTTCAATTTAGCACGTATCACTTGTTGCTAAATTTATATAATTTAGAATCAGTTTAGATTAGAGTTATCATCAAGATTAGAGATTAGAGAGAGAGAGAGATTAGAGTTTTAGATTAGATTAGAGTACAGATTAGAGTTATCATCAAGATTAGAGATTAGAGAGAGAGAGAGATTAGAGTTTTAGATTAAATTAGAGTATAGATTAGAGTTATCATCTTTTTTTAGATTAGAGTATAGATTAGAGTTTTAAATTAGAGTTTTAGATTAGATTAGAGTTTAGATTAGAGTTTAGATTAGAGTTTTTATAAGTTTAGATTCAGTTGTAGAAATCAGTTTTAAGCAAATTTTGATTCGATAAGTTTTGGTGCATTTGTTCGAACTCGTTTTGAATCATTTTCGCTTGAGCAGTATGTATGATTTTGATTTATAAGAATAAAATGGAACAGATGATTAATAGCCTCCAAACTGGTAAGGTTAAGGTTCATGATATATGAAAGAATTATTTAAAAGGGAAAAATTAAAAACGAAAGAAACCTTGAAAGAAAGGCTTCTTTCTTTTATTTAATTATTTCTTTGAAGATTAAAAAGAGAAAAAAAAAGGAAAAACTTTTGCTGGATGTGTCCACTTGGCCTTAGGTCAAGTGGACATATCAGGAGCCTATTACAGGAAAGTGCAGCTAATTTCACAGAACACTTCATTTGAAGAAATGCATTGGACGTTTTTGGTTAAGTAGAAAAAAACCACGTTGTTTATAATATTGCTGTATGAATTTTTTCTCATTTCGTGTATGTTTGTGAAACAGCGTGTTCATCTCGAATTGAAAATGATTGTTTACAAATGCTTTAACGTGTTATTTATTATTTTGAGAAGACGAAAATAAATGTTTATATACATCAGATAAAAACAAGACAACGTTCAGTATTGATGAGCATTAATTTTCCGTGTTCTACTAATTCCGTCTATGGACATGGTTTCTTCTTTATCACATCTCAGACTTTTGGTTTCAACATTTGCCTTTATAAGTACGGATTCTTTCATTATTTTTCGTAACTAAGAAGTGCTCCATATTTCCCAAAAATGTAGAACGGGCTTGCAACATTTAGGAACTGAAAAACAGTTTTACATCAGTAACGAATGGAAAATGGGCTTACAGTTATTATTTCAGCAATGCTGCAGCCTAGAATTTCCGGTGAGAAGCACTTAAAACTTGCTTTACAACTAAATGCATCGCTATGCTGAAACGTAGCTGCCGTAAAAGACAAGTTAATACCATGAAAGACTGGATAAAGCTAGCAGGTCCACAAGGAATTTTCCAGCTTAGAGATCAGAGATGTGTTGTAGAGTTTTGGGCTGCTGATAACCTAAAAGTTGGCTGTAATCAAAGGATTCAAAAGCGTGCTAAAATGGAAAAACAGTGACATGTCGGATAAAGATCAGGACGATATGCTCGCAGGTCGAATGCCTTCCCCATTGAAAACAGTGTGCAATGCTCCCTTTTCAGAGCAAAAGTTATGGACTTGCAAATGTTGTCAAAAAAACTGTTCAGTTAAGCTCTAAACCTGGTGTCCGGTTTCACGCACAGCAGGCATGACATGCAATATTCTCGAGTGGAATATTTCTCAAACCACTGGAGAAGCTGTATTCTCTCCTGAAAAACGGAAAGAGCCGAGAGGACAACGAAAATTTACCCAGGGATCGTCGTTTTCTCTGTGGGGACGATGGATTATACGTTCTTCGTTCGGCTAAGCGAAGCTGCTTGCTTTCCTTTCAAATAACTGGCATATCGGCTACAGACAAGGAAACGACAATTCTTTCTTCTCATGAGGAGGCATCGTCGCCGTGAGAAGACCGAAGATCTACCAAAACAGACCATATACGGGTTCCTAACAGTAAGGTGTATGGTGCTGCGATGGTACCATGTTGTACAACCGATACCCATATTATATTGTCGGCCTGCTTAGGGAGATACGTGCAAACGGGTTTGCACTGAATGAAAAGTTACCCAGTACCATAGACAAAAGTCTGACTGGCTGGATATATGATTTTATAAAGAACCGTATAAGTGGTAGCGTTTCCATTTCGAGGGACACTGCATTGTGGCGTGCCTCTGGCACTGGCATGTCGGCTACAGGCAAAACTTAATCACAGACAGTGCGTCGGGTCGCAGTAGGAACCTTCTCGCCGCTATAAGGAACAACAAGATACATTCAGACAAAGGTAGTTGCTTAATAGTTGTCCTAAAAAAGCAACAAACTAGAAAAGTATAGGAGCATACAAACAGACATGACTGATAACTTCAAAAAAAGCGCGACTCAAGGTGTCTTGCTTCATTATTGGTATCCTCCAAAGTAGGCTTGGGTAGCTACAAGGCTGGAAGGATAGAAGTACTTTAGGGCATGACTTCAAAGAAACGTCAGTGTAAAATAATTCCCAAGAAAACAACATAGGCCTTATTCACACAGCAAAGAGACGACGATGAGCTGATACAGCAGACTGTGCATGAATTCGCTGCTTTAACATCATTCGTGCCAATAACATACGTGCCAATAACATTATTCAAACCCCAGGGCTGAGCACAGATCATAGACGATTTGAATACTAACTACCTTAAGGAGGAAACCTGACGAACACCGGTGAGAAGAAAAAAAAAACAAAATGAAGCGACGATCCAGTTTGTGGCAGGCGCTGCCAAGATTTTCATTTTCATCTGCCAAAGATTGTCATTTTCATCTGCCAAGATTTTCATCTATTTTCACAAAAAGTCTGGAAAGCATTGCAAGCCTGTAAAGGCAAGAAGTTGCGCCAACAATCGTATGTGGAAATAGCTTTAATACTTTAGTGAAAACACACAGCTTTAGTGGTGAAGAGAGTAACCACCTTGCTCTGCATTGGATGTGGCAAGTTATTGGATCCGAATTACAAGGAAAATCTTCGCTACTTGTGGATTCGTGGTCTGATCAAATGCATTTGCTTCGTAAACCATCTCGAATATTTCGGGATGATGAGAGAAATCTGCAGATGAAAGTTATCCCGCAGACTGACACCCACAAAAAGCTATCCCGGTGAAGAGAGTAACCACCTTGCTCTGCATTGGATGTGGCAAGTTATTGGACCCGAATTACAAGGACAATCTTTGCTACTTGTGGATTCGTGGTCTGATCAAATGGATTTGTTTTGTAAACCATCTCGAATATTTCGGGGTAAGAAGAGAAACCTGCAGATGAAAGTTATCCCGCAGACTGACACCCACTTGATATTTCTTTTTTTTCGTCTATATAAGGTCTAAGGTCATTGAGAAACGCCCCGAATAATATCTCAGAAATTATGCTAAAAGAGCACCAAATCTGCATTTACATTTATGTTCCTCAAAGTACCTAGGCTGTTTAGAATGTAAGGTTCCCTATGTCATAACTCCGTCGCTATTAGCAGCAAATTTGTTGTCATGCAAAGGCAACAGTTCTTATGAGTGGGAGTAACCGCACAAGTTACTGACGTGAATGGATGCTGAAAGAGGTGCGGTTCAAACGGCAGTGCAACTTGAAATATGTGCCGTGACGAAGTGTTCAGTGTAATTTATTTTTATTGGGCTAAACAATGTTGCTACCATTCAAATTCATCCATAGCTCATCGTTGTGTATGGTGCAGATGCAGTAAGACTGCAACACCTCACAGAATGGTGCCAAAAATTCGCCACAGGCCGAACAAACATGTGTGATGAATATCACAGCGGCATTCTAAATACTGCAGCCAACCTCTCATTTGGAACAGTACATAAAATTCCACACCTCGATTTTTACCATGTAGTGATTTTTGAAAAAATACGTTTGATGAATTTGTCCGGCGATGGGACAAATTCATCAAAGCTCTCTGGTTGTATGGTGAAAAGCAATCATTTTCATGTTTTTAAGCATTTAAACACTGTGTTTCCATTTCCTTTTTATCTTGTACATTGAAGTCTGCATAACCCTTGGGACCTTCCTTTTTGATCACCCTTCGTATTACCCGGTGCTTCCACATGCGTGGCGAGGATCCAGTTATACATCTTACCAGCGTTTTTTCGTACTTTTTTTTAGCTCTTTTCCAAAGTGCTGCAAATAAACTTTTCTTTTTTAAACACATGGGATACATGCGTCGGTAATAGTTAGCGGTGAAGCGCAGTTGTGTTCTGAACAAAGTGTAATTGTCCAAGACGCGGTTGTGTAGAACTGACATGTGTGGTTCTTTCATATTCCTCTTTTAATTTTCCTATTCTACCGCCCGTCTTTCGGTCAGTGTGTAGTATACAACTTTAGTGATTTTTGCTGTTTTTAGACGGCTTACGGAGTCCTTCCCTTATCTCATTGTATAAGCCACATGTATCATGTTCTTTCCTCCGGCAGTTCTTGGTCCAGGTAACCATGTATATGACGTCACCCCTGTTGTGAGCAATGCCGAAAGCAAAGGGCTGCTGCGCTGCACTTTTGTAACATCTGTAGCTCCATAGCTTTTGTTGCGAATGATTGTGAAATGAGGGGCGTTGCATTTTGTTTTCTTTCGGCGAGGATTTGAGCTCTGGGCACATTGTCCGGATCTTCATCCGACGTTTCACGGCCTTTCATTGTAATTAGTGTTTGTGAAAATTGTCCCCACTGCGGACCATCCACAAGTTACAGCAGCTTTTTGTATTTGCTCCATCGCTTGTGTAGTGTAAGAGACTTATCCTATTTCAGAGGATGCTTATGTAAACATACATTTCCATAAAAAGTCCACGGAATGACTTGATGCAGAGAGGAATCCCATTTTGCTCTAGATTAATAAGCACCGTTCGAGCAGAAAGGAAGAAAGAAATGTTGTACTTTCATCTGATTTCTTTCATATTCTTCTAACTAAAAGAATTCCTAGGATGACCCGAATTAACATTTGATACAACCATGTAACAAGGAACTACTGAGATACGGTTGATACACCCCAAATTCTAACTTGAGAGTAAATAATGAACATTTTCAACCACGCTGGAAAAATGCTTTAACAAATTTCAGATGTCTATGAAACTTTCCCATCTGACAGAACACATGACACAACAGACCCCACAAGAACTCCTTTAAGTGTAAAGAAAAAAATGAAAGATATTTTTAAATAACTTTTTATATGGCTTTCGTTTACATAAGGTTGTATATTTAATGCGCTTCTCGGCAGCGCAGCAATGGTTACAAGAGGAACTGTGAACGTATTACACCGGCGGAAATGGAAATCGGTACCTGCAGAAGGAATTGGTAGAAACTCACGTAATTTGGTAGATAAGTACAGGGTCGTACCCTGAAGAAATAATCACAAAATGAAAAGAATCGAACCATATGTATGGCCGTCAGGTACATTTTTCAGTACGAAGTGTGTCCACCTTGAGCACCTATACACTGTTGTACCCTTGCCAGCATGGAATCAAAAAGTGTGCCGATGTCTTGTTGGGGTATATCGCCCCCATGCCTGCATGACTTGTGCTGTCAGTTGTACAGTATGAACTGGGCGTCCATGAGCCGCAATGCGTCTACCCATGGCATCCCAAACATGTTCTATCGTGAATAAATCCGGGGACCGCGCGGGCCAATCCAGGGTCGAGACACCTTGCAAGGCTTATCTTGTGATGGCTGCAGTATGAGGGCTGGGGTTATCATGTTGAAAGATACATTCAGGATGGTAGACATGCAGTGTAGGACAAAAGGTAGGACACAAGGGTAGGACAATCAATTCCGTCCTGCTGTCAAAAATGATTGCCCCCAAAAACATAACACCAGGTAGCGCTGTCTAATCACAGCCGGTAGGGCCCTTTCTCCATCCCGCCGGCAAACATGTTGGCGATTATCGGTGTGTCCCCAAACAGAATAGGGACTCGTCGCTAAACACAATGGTATGGCATTCATTAGCCCAAATGCGTTGAGCAGTACATCAGGTTAACCTTTGTTTGCGCTGAAATCAGGTTAACGGAACACACTGCATCGGGGTTCGAGAATGCAACGCAGCATCCAGAGAACGGTTTGCAATTGTTCGTGGGGTTACTCTGGATGTAAACTCTGCTTGGATTTCTGTTGCAGTCGCTCGTCAGGTCGTGACAGGTCACAAACACCAGTCACGACCCACACCGAGGCCCTGCACCACTCTGTTAAACAGCAACCTGGAATCAGCACCCGAAGATTAGCAGAGGAGGCCCATGCATCACAATCCACATCGTATGTCACCTCCACCAGCTCGGTTTTCATGCAGGCGACCGTGAATGGTTCCCCATGAGTTAACTGCGGAACAAGCTCCACAGAGTATCACTCTCTGTCGGAAATTGCTGCAAAATCCACATGACTACCGGTTTTGGTAGAGAATCTTAACGAACGATGAGAAGTGCGTGTTCCTTTGTTATCGTGATACGGGAAACCAATGCCTGGGCTCAGTGGATGAGGCTCAAGCGGAGGTTCAAAGAGGGCGTTTTGAGGTGAAGACAATGTTGTGTATGTGTGTGGTCGAATTTAGAGTGTCCTGTCCGCTGGGATCTTGTGCCACATGGCCGGGCCGTCGAGGGGAGCCTGTATGCCGACCCGCTGCACATTTATAGAACGTTTTCGGTAGCGGTACCCAGCATTGGTGAATCGGAAGAAGGTCCTCCTGTAATTCGACAACGCTCCCTGTCACAGGACACGCGGCCCTCGAAATCCTACCATACCCAGACTATAGCCCGGAACTTGCTCCTTCAGATTTCCAGCTGTTTCCTTCCATGCCGCACTTCCTGGGGGCCAGACTGTACAATTCCTTGTTGGAGATGTGACAACTGTGCATAACTGAGTTTTTTTAATCCAAGCCAGACGAATGGGATCGCAATGGCATTGCATCATTGATTGTATTTGGCCGAATAGCCATCTGGTGGCAACATGGGGTACCGGACTGAACATGGTACCCAAAAAGTACTAACTTATGACTCACCCCTGTTTAATCAGCCAAAGGAAAGCGAGTATCTTTAATTGTCTGTTTAAGATCCAGTGATTTCTAACAACCACAACTGGAAACTGAATAACGTAGTAAGAAACAGAATATTTTTTCATGTACTGCGGGATTCAATGATTTCTTTATACGTAATATAAATTTGAATACATGTATGTTAACAAAACAAAAGAGACTTAACTTCATTGTGTACATTTACCTACACTGAAAGGATAAATTATTACCTCCCTAATACCTTCTGGCACCACCTTTTGCGCGCACAACAGCAGCCAAAAGTCGTAGTAAAGACCCATTGAGGTTCTGAAGAACAGAAGAAGCTATCGCAGCCCAAGGATCCAAGAGCGTTCGGCGTAGAGCAGGCACAGATGCAGGAGGGGGTTGGCGATCATGCACAGCCTTCTGCAGTACGTCCCATAAATCCTCTAGGGGCTTTATGTCTGGCATGTGAGGGCGCATTCGTCGCTCTCATGATCTGAGAGCCAATTGGTCGCTAGTCGGGACCGATGGGATGGAGCGTTATCGTGTTGAAAGATAGCTCGTGGTTTGAGAAAAACCAGGTAACGAAAGGGTGTAGATGATCAGCAAGGAGGTGCACATAGCTTGAGGCTCAAAGGGATGTCTCAAGAGGTACAAGCGGTCCCACGACAGACCATGTAAAAGCTTCCCAAACAGTTAGACCACCTCCACTGCCTGTAGTACCCCTACTTAACGCGCTGGGTCCATAGCTTCGTGTAGTTTACCCCACACGCACAAAGTCCACCGGCGTGATAGGGTGTAAAACGTGATTCGTCGGACCAGATGACGTGTTTTCACTCATCCACACTCCAGCTTCAATGGATCTGAGCAAACTGCAGCAGAATCTTGCGGTGCCTTGTAGTGAACAAAGGGACACGATGTGGTCGTCAACGGTCAAAGACTTTTTGCGCTATACTACGACGAACTGTCTTTGAGCATATCCTTGTGGCTGCTCCCTCATTAAATTACGAGGTTATCTGTCGAACAATAGATATCGAATTCGTCATTATGATGTGGGCCAATCTACGAAAACCTCGAGTGTCCATTGCTCGTTGACGACCACATTTGTAACGGCTGTTCGTGGTTTTGCCGAATTTCACGTAGTCCTGGTACACACTTGCGACAGTTTGTCGCTGAAATCCCAAAAGTTTCGCGGTTGCGGATATTGAACATCCTGCGTCTCTGCCGCGACACCATATCCCACTTACGCCTCTACCGCGACCCCATAATTCCACTTACGTCTCTTCCGTGATCCGTAATTCTCCTTCGATGACTCTTTTCCACCATGTACAGATCCACTCTATTTATAGCCTTTACAGCTTTCTGCGAGCATCGCGATTTGCTGTGATACTGATGCTTTGCATATTATTACCGGGTGTACTTAATAATATCTTCCTTCATTGGAAATATAATTTCCATGAAGTAGACAGTTTGGTTGGTTCTCCATTAACATTACACATTATGATGGGAATCCCTTTTTATTTTCGCCTGCAGAATGCATAATGTTAACGACGAAGTACGTACCAAACTGTCTACTGTATGGAAAATATTGTATTTAAATAGGTACACACAAGGAAGTCACTCGGACGCTAAAACAGTCACTCATTCTAACACGAATTACAGTCTACCATCAGACAATTTCCACACTTCCATGAATCCTTACTTCCAGTTTCATATCTGTGCGCTTTTACCTTGTTTTCCTAACCATAACTTTTTACTCTTCTAATGATTATAACTATGATCTGTTGAAAGATCTTAAGCATTTCTTCCTAATAAATCTAGACGTGCAATAATATCCCTTTTTAATTTTCTTTGTACGTTTCAGAAGAGAAAGTAGATATTAAAGTCCTTTTTTTTTAAATCAGAAGCGTTACGAGACTTTCCCCCGGGCTGTCAAAACTCATGTTAGCTTAGACGAACAAATTTTGAATTCTAAAAATTCAAACCAACGCTATCGAAGAACAAAGTATTTATTCATTCTTTACTGAGTCCTACAAGTTGTCCAAAATCAAACCTTTGGTTTCGATCCACAGAGGCACGACCATAATTCATGCATCAGGGAAAGTCCTTTCCTGAAAATTCTGAACGATTGTTCAATTTCTCGTGAAAATTTAAATCGCTTTATGTGTTTCATTTTAAAATTTTTTCTTGCCAGATTTATTAAATATGACTTCTTTGTATTTATTTAAAATGGTTTCCTCTTGATTAAAGGACTTTTCACTAATGCATTGTTAATCACTTAAGACATGA
>AZMS01S00024400.1:130585-142908 GCA_000661875.1 Acanthoscurria geniculata | reverse complement strand
CCCAGATAAACAAGTAGACGGGTGGATCGGTTATTGCGGGAGCAGGGAGAAAGGCACTGACGGCATCCCTGACAACTATTCAAAGCTACGCAGCGTCCGCACTATCATCCCGCAGCACGGCGAGACGACTAACAGAGGGACTCCACTCTCGCTAACCCTTAAGAACTCTACCACTAACCACCCCACAGGGGATCTGGTGTGGTGACCTGCCCGGGAACTGTGAGATGCTTCCTAATGGTGTAGCATTTTGTTTAGTGACGAAACCTGCTTCTGGCTTGAAGTGAATGACCACAGCATTTCTGTCTGGAGGACATCGGGACAATGATCGAACCTGGGCTCAGTTGTAGAGTGGCACAAGTCCATCACACTGGGTGTTAGAATCGCGGTAGCCATTACCTATGACAGCCGAAAAGCACAACCTTGTAGTGCTAGATTATGCTTTTTGCTAGCACTAAAAGGCATCTTTCTGGTACTTTGTGTTGTGCTGTTAAGATACAACATAGTTGTACTAGATAGTACCTTAACAGCACAAAGGTATGTTGAGGACATCCTGCGCCCATGGTGTTGACTTTAATGTCACTTCATCCGAGGGCCCTTTACCAGCACGATAAAGCGGTCGAACACCGCACAACTCTGCCGGGAGTACCTCCATGGTGTTAAAACACTCCCATGGCCAGGCAGGTCTCCAGATCTCTCGCCCGCCATCAGTTGCAGTCATCGGCGAATATCACCGAATTAGCCCAGCAATTATGGAATGGTTGGCAGAATCTGTCACAACACAGTATCATCCCGCTGCACAGCGAGACGACTAACAGAGGGACTCCACTCCCGCAAACCCTTAAGACCTCTACCACTAACCACCTTACATATAGGACAACATACGACAGTTGTTTTACTGTATGCAGAGCCGTTAATCGGCATGCAACGCGGTTAGAAGAGATTTTACAACGTACATACCACTACTTATGGCTATGGCGGAACTGTTCCGTAATAAATAATTTTTTGTGGGGAAATTGTAATCTCTTCTTTACCTTTGCATCCTCATTTCATAACGATAAGACACTTTTCATAAAAATAAGACACTTTCAACATTTTATTATGATAAGACAGCTGATTCGGGGTGCTTCGGTTTTTTTTCCATAGATTGTATTTCAGAAATGGCATTTATATTCATGATATTATTTGTTTAGAGAACAAACGTGGCAACCTAACAAACTGTGGGATGTACAAATTTTGATATGTTGATGCTATTTGTGTTTTTCATTCGAAGGTCGATATTGCACAAAAAAAAAATTTCTTTGTAATATTCATGTGATGGAGATATCAGAATTATTCGAAAACAGGATATAGTTTTCGAATGTCCAGATTTCAAAAATCCGGATACAACAAGAAACCGAGATGGACTGCTCACAGAATTTAATTCTTCACTATGAGAGTTCTTGCAAGTTATTTTCTCAGCCGTATGTTACGAAAACAACGTGCAAAAACGTAATACCAGGTAGCGATAATGGTATGCATAAGGCATTTTGCGACTGTACCGCAAACATTTTACAAGATATCAAAATCGTCTCTGTTAGATGCAGAGGTGTGGGCATATTAATTACTCCATGCCAATAGTAACATCTTGTCACATATTGCAGATATTCCTACTGAAAGTTTATAAAGTTTTAAGATATGCCACGATATCCAGGTATTTGGTTGACAAACAACGTCAGAATTAGTGAAACACCCGTGAAAATGACAAGAGGTATGTGTTTGAAATTTTTAACTTATTGAGCAAGACCGTGTATTATTGTAAAGTACAGTTTATCAGGAATTTTATAGTGCTTACATGAGCAAAACTTGATGGCACAACAAATAAATAGTACAGTCTTAAAGTCCTCTAGGAGGGAAAAAGGAAATACAAACGAGTATACTTGAGAAAGGTAGTTTGGTCATGCACGTTGCATGGGCCAATGAGAAAGAAGTATCGAGTCACAGACAACGTAACCAATCACAGGTTAATGTTAAGCGATTTTTACTTTAAGATTCCCGAAATTCAGAGGCCATATAGTACCACTGAAAGCCTTTTCTGTAGAGTGACGTCGCTGGTATACGTATCATACGGAAAGTCGGCATAGAACTACTTTTTTCCATGAGCAAAGACTGAGATTTAGAGAAATCGCAACATGCATGAGTTGTGCACCCATTAGTGTTTCTAGATCTGTCCGCAGATTTGAATGAACTCGCAGTGTTGCTGGTGAACCTCTGACAGGTAGGAGAAAATCGACTTCTCATCTAGAGGATACAGTCCTGCAGCGGTTATCCTTAGATGACCGGAGCTCTAATTGTAGCTGTTGTAACGCCATATACCACGAGTCATCGAAACTGGAAAGGCAGCGTCCACCCCACACAACACAAAAAGAAAGCTGCTACGGAAGGGAATCTATAGAAGAATTAAAATTAATAGTTATAATAAAAATAGTGATGAAAAAGATGATCAGAAACAAAAGTATACAGTAAACTCTCGTTATAACAAACACCAGCTAAACGAACTTTTTGCAGGGACTGTTCAGAAGTCCTATATTTGCAGGTCTAAACATTTTCAGTATTACGAATCCAAATTTCAAAATAACGAACCTTTAGAAAACCACGTTTACTTTTCCACTCATGGATTGGTATGTATTATAGCTTCGATTTTGGTATTCCCATAAAACTACGCAATTGCACATATCTAGAAAATTTTTCGTAGGAATTCGAAACCAAAACATATCACACAGAAAGCAAACTTCCTGTAATCAGAAGCCGCCGTTGTTTAGCTGCTCGTGGGCGACGTTTATCTAAACAAGAATGAAAAAAAAAAGTTTCTTCTCTCCCTAGTTATGTAAAAGGTCACAGATCGCCGAATTTCCTAGATTTCGTTTTTGTTTTTTTCTTCTATACACTTTGCGTATCTCATCAACAAGAGTTCAAGAGTTCACGTGGGCATTACATTTGGATAGATTAGCGTTTGTGTACCTGCCGTTCACTAAAATTCAACTTTTGCGGCGAAAAATGGCTCAGAAACGCAAGCAGATTTCTCTCCAAGAAAAATTATTCATGCTGCAAGAAGTGGATTAGAGTTCGACAAGGTGATGTGGTCTCGAAATCTGGAGTTGCAAAGTCAACTTTATGAACCGTATTAAAGAACAGAGAAAAAACTTTGCAGCCGGCTGAGCCGGCTGAAAAGTCAAAGCTTCCTCCCAGTCGGAAAAGACTGAAGCTTGGGAACTTTGAAGCCATTGATTCAACAGTTGCTGTGCGGTTTAAAGATTTAAGGGCAAGAAACGTACGTTGCTTTATTGGGTGTTGAAAAATTCGAAGGCAGTAGTGGATGGTTGTTCCGTTATCGTCAGAGGAATGCGATATCTTGGAGAGTCATAAGTGATGAAACCAAGAGTGCTGATGTAAATGCAGCAAACAGTTCGCAGATAAAAGACTTCAAGAAATAATTGCTGCTTATGATTCCGATGATGTTTTTAATGCTGATGAAACTAGATTATTCTATCAGATGCTTCCAAATCGTACTATGGCTTTTAAATGAGAAATTTGCCAAGGCGGCAAACACTCCAGGTCAAAAATCGCAGTGCTGCTGTGCTGTAAAACAACAGGGACCAAAAAAGTAAACAGTTGGTAAAGGTAAATACAAAAATCCAAGGTGTGTGCAGCATTCCGGCCATTTACCATTCTTTTACAAAAGCAATAGAAAAGCTTTAGGGACCAAAAAAGTAAACAGTTGGTAAAGGTAAATACAAAAATCCAAGGTGTGTGCAGCATTCCGGCCATTTACCATTCTTATACAAAAGCAATAGAAAAGCTTGGATCATGAGGGATATCTTCGCCGACTGGTTTACTGAACTTAATCAAGACATGGTAAAAAAAAAACGAAATATCCTTTTACTTCTTGACAACTGTTCCGCACACATGGTTGATTCAAGGTTATACAATGTACAGCTTGAGTATTTTCCGGCATACTGTACTTCATTACTTCAACGTCAACCTCGTGATCAGGCTATCATTAAGAACTTCATGATTCACTTCAGCTGAATGTCATTGCAGCGAATCGTAACAAATATCTACCTTGGTCGAAACGTTGACATAAATGTAAAGGAAAAAGAAGGAATGGTGACCGAAGCTTGGTCGAGAGTCACAGAAACTGATTCAAAACTGCTGGAAGAAAGCTGGTTTCTTCGTGGAACAGCTTGCAATTGATTCTCCGCTTATTTGTGCTGTAAGTGATGAACCTAGGGAGAGGGAAACTATAAATAATGAATCACATATAGCCTATGATAAAAGTGATGTAGAAGAACTGTCGAATGATTTGGGAGTGAAGCTAAGTATCTCTATTGATATCTCAATGAACTACTGTTTGACTGTGACAGTGGAATTATGACATCTGATGCGCCTACTTCGGAAGCAACTGTAGCAACTGTTCTTGTGAAACATGAAGAAGAAGCGAATGATAGTGAAGATAATGAGGACTCTGGTACCCCTGTAACCAGCACTGAAGCAGTGGATTACTTGGATAAACTGAGACAGTACCTAGGAAAAGATTCTTCAGTTTCAGATGAAGTGCGTAAGGTGTTACATGACATAGCAATGTTTGTAAAGTGCAGGAATGTGTGTGCGTTTGTATCTTGTGTACCATGAAGCACAGAAAAATAACTAAGTTTTTCTAACTTTAAATACTACACATATGTACTGTACCTACTGCTATGTTTATTAAGGTGACCAGTAAGTATGTTTTTTTTAGTGTACTCTCAGAGTTAGACTGTATATGTGAGCCGTTCTCGTGCTGCAGTGGTGAAAGTGTTTCAAGACTGGACGAATGAGACCTCTGTGACCTCCAGACGTGCCAACTGTGGTACTTCACACGCCACTGATCCCAGAGGTGAACGTCGGCTGCGAAGGTCGATCCTGATCTGCTGGTCAACTGGCTGTCGAAATGAACCGCGAGGCCACCAGAAAGGTTTCCAAGACGGCTGTGCAGCGAACCCTACTGGAAATTGGGTTCCGAAGCAGACACTTGGTTACAGCACCCATGCCACGTCACTGCAAACAGCGCCGTCAGTTTTCACAGCAATACCGACATTGGAGCTCGGCAGAGTGGTAACTTGTAGCCTTTTCCCATGAATCGCGGTTTCAGCTCCAGCGCGTGGATGGACGGTGGCCTAAAGACATGCAGGATGTGTCATTTTAATGGTATGGGAAATGTTTTCGTGGCATGGATTAAGTCCGCTGATACCTCTGGAAGGCATCCTGATGGTTACCTCTCGATCGTTGCTGATCAGGTTCACCAGTGCATGTTGGCGGTGTTCCCTAGGGGCGATGGTCTCTTTCATCAGGACAACGTTCCCTGCCATGTCACTAAAATGTCCGTGCATGGTTCGAGGAACACGACGGAGACTTCCAGCTACTTCTTTGGCCATCTAACCTGTCGGATATGAGCCCGACCGAAACTAATGGGACCACGTCGATCTTCACATGGGACGAACAGACCTCTCCCCCCACCGAGGACCCTACAGGAATCACGGGATGAACGGATGTTCGCATGGCCACAGATAACCGTAGAAATCTTCCGCGTACTTATATTGCGTCCCTCCCACGAATGCTGGCAGCTGTTCTGGCCGGAAGTGGCGTCTATTCTGGATACTGTGTTCATAATAATGTGACTCCACTGTACATTTCTATGTTTGAAGAAAAGAACATTTAAAATTTTTTTCGGGATCACATTTATTATTTTGGCGATCTTGTATGAGATGTTTCCTATTTCATGCTAAACGAATGGTCGCACTTAGTGAAGCCGCTGTTTGAGCTCTTGTGCCTTTTATACAGGGAGGTAACAAAATGCACCGACAAACTTCGGGAGGTGATTCCTTGCCAATAAAGGAACAAAAAATGTGCTATGAACTATATCCAGATAACGCATAGTTTCCGAGTTACGACACATGTGAGAGGCCTTTACGCACATGTTAGGCGGAAACAACACAGGTAAGGTAAGAAGACAGACATTACGAAGGGTGTACTTACGTAGAGATCACAAGAGATGTTCGAAATAGCCCCATGTGATGTGATGCAGGCGGTGACACGTCGCAGTGGCGACTGGTACATCCGTTCGAAGGATCCAGCTTGCTGACGAATGATGTCGCAGGCGTCGTTCACACTTTGTTGCAGACTCACAGCATCTGGCACGGCGCTGCGTCGACGATAGTCTTCAGATGTCCCCACAAATAAAACTCCTTTGGGTTGACGTCGGGCGAACGTGCGGGCAATGTCACAGGACCACCGTGACCGATCCAGCGTCCAGGAAAGGTAGTGTTCAGGTCACTGCCTGTATCGCATCACGTGGGGGCCATTTCAAACATCTCCTGTGACCTCTACGTAAGTACGCGCTCGTAACGTCTGTTTGCTTGCCTTACTTCTGTTTTTCCCGCTTAATATCTTTGTATCACTCCTGTAACATGTGGCGTTGTAACTAGGAACCTATGCGTTTTCCGAATATAGTTCATAGCACATTTTATTCCTTTTTCGGTTAGGACTCACCTCATGAAGTTTTTCGGTGCATTTTGTTACACTCTGTATACCAAATGATTGCACTGATACTTTACCTTGCTGTTCTGATTGCTTCGCGAGTCTCCCATGGCGTTCCCATGAATTGTGTTCCAGTGGTGTACATTAGATTCCAATTTTTCTCTATCTGAGTTGAATTTCCTCCTTGGTTTATTTGTGACCCTCTGATTCCGCTGGAAGCTAAAAGATTAATTCCTGGAATGTCATCTCACTGTATTATTTGCGAAATATACTAATAGGAGAAGTAGTTTGTAACGGCACAAAAGAACAGGCCGACTAAGATGTTGGAATAAACATGATCTTTGCGTAAAGGAGATGAATCCCTTCTCCGGCAGATGTTTAGATTTTCTACCCAAAAAATGACAGCTTTGGCGTTATTTGGTTGGGGGTTTGTGGCAGCTTAGAAATATCAGATTGGAAAAAAAATAGGGAGGGAGAGAGGGATTAAAAATAGCGGTTGCCTTGTTTAACGGCACGAGGGCCCAATTAAAATATGGAAATAAACTTCGTTTCGCGGTTGTTCGCACGCCCGATCTTTGCACGGTGAGACGGGGTTTCGAAATTTATAGCCGGAAGTTGTGAAGATCTTTTACAAAGTAAATTTCCCTTTATTTCTGAACACTTTGCCACTTCCTTTCAAACGATTATTCAAGCGGTTGTTACGATTCTATTATTTGTTTTCCGAAGAGTAGTTGAGGATCAATTTCTTAATTTTTATAATTCTCTGTTATACACTGCGGTGCAAAAGTTAAGTTACAAACTGTTTTCTGAGCATAGTCAAGAAACACCGCGACACCAGCATGTGAGGGTTAGAGGGCTAGTAGGAGAGGCTACGATGAATATGTAAATGAGGTAATAGCGTGATGATGACACAAGGATGACGTTCTGTGGTGGGCGTGGAACGTGAAACCCAGCAGCCAATACAGATGCAGGGTTAACCAGTGCAATTGTTTAAGAACGGTTCGTAGACATCCAATACTCGGTAGACACAGAGCAACTACAGCCAAAGATGATCGCTATCTCGCCTGAGCAGCTCGACGCAACCGAAGCATGTCAGAGCGTCAGCTAGCTGGAGAGCTTACAGCCGATACAGAACACACAGTATCCCGCTGGACAGTGTCGAGACGGCTTCAAAAGAGCGGCTTTTAAGCAAGGCCACCCGTAGTTTGCATTCCATTAAGGTCTGCGCACAGCAGGGAACGGGACTTGAGAACATGTAAACTGCACCCGGGAGCAATAGTCGACAGTTCTGTTCACTGACCAATCGCGCTTAGCTTTGCAAACTGATTCACGACGTGTCTACATATGGACAGAACCTTGCATGCGTTACCACCCTTGTACACCACTGAGAGGGATATGTATGGAGGCGGCAGTTGCATGGTGTTGGTAGGAATAATGCGGAACGAGCCAACCGATCTACAGCTCTTTGCCAGGTGCTCTACCACGGCTATCGCGTCGAGGTCCTGTAACCTTACAGTTGCTTCTGATTTTCTTTTAACGCAGGAGAACGTCCGAATTTGTACTGCTACTGTGGTGCAGGAATACCCGGATGGGGAGGTGTTGCTGTCATGGAATGGCCAGCAAGGTCTCCTGTCTTTAATCCACTCGAGCGTCTCTGGACGCATTAGGCAGATGTGTGGCTGCTGTTACTCTTCCACCACGAACTGTACCAGAGCTGCAGAGAGTCCTTGTACAGCAGTACAACAGACTCTCCTCTGAACTGATTGACACTCTCTTCAGTATGGAAAGGTGCTGTGAGATTTGTGCCAGCATGAGGGGTACACCCTTTAAAGGTATGGTCGATATATTTTATCTGTTTTTTTCTTTTTCTTTATCAGTTTTACTGTGATTTTGGTCATCCACCGTTTTGCAGCACCGCACTCAATGCATTCACTTCATTTTGCTGTATCTTGTGTGTTCTTGGCCATGTTACATCTGTGCTAATTTATATAGCAATACTTCCCATTGTTGTCGGATATCGTCCTTTTTTTTGTAACTTAACGTTTGCACCGCAGTGTAATGATAAACATGCCCTAAAATAATGTTGGTAGCCCAGTAGCACATGACCTCATTTGCGTATGGTCCAATTCATACATCACTTCTCACTGATAAGAAATTAGGTACGTTTATTGTTTATCTGATTCATGACTGCAAACTTCATGATTTCAGGTGCACAAAATATTTGCTTTTCTTTTTTTTTTAAACGTGTGTAAAATAAGTTTTGATTTTTTAACTTTGTTCGCATGGCAAATGTGAAAAAAAATAAAAAAAATATAGGACAAATTGTGATTGTGTATTATACTTTTCTGTGTCCCATTGGTATACACCCTGAATAGTGTGAGTGGAATTAGGTTACAAAAGACAATCGATTTCCCTAAGAACAATTAGAAAACGAAAAGGAAACTTTTGAAAAGACACATCTGCTTGTGGTGGTCAGTGAGTCTATATAACACTGAAGTAAAATTTAAACTCTCTGTCATGTTTTGATGAAATGTGTTTCCCCATAATTGTTAAGATTATACGTTACTGGAATTTCGACAATGAAGTAATTGCCTGACGTACTTATGTGCAAGATGAGTCGCGATCGATAGGCAGACACCGATGAGCCAAAACATTATGACCACTCCCAGATGAAGCGAATGACATAGACGATCTCGTACCAGCGGCGCACATCAAGGACAGGGACATATGAGACGGTAAGCTGGCAAGTACTGTAGTCCACGTATTGCGAACTTCAGGTATGAGCAGATGCAAAGACTTGAGTGACCTTGATAAAGGCCAAATTGTTATGGCAAGACGACTGTGTCAGAGTATTTCCGAAACGGCAAGGCTTGTGGGGTGCTCTCGGTAAGATGTGGTGGTACTTACTGACAGTGTCAGGTGGAGGAAAAACCAAGGACCTCCGACAGGATGTTGAGCGGCGATGACTCATCGATGCGGTGAGGTCAACGAAGACTGGTACGAATCAAGATGAGAGCTACTATAGAACAAATCGTAGAAACTTTTAATGCTGGTGATAGGAAGTAATGTATCACGACGCACAGTACGTCGAACCCTGCTGCGTATGGAGCTACGTAGACACAGGTCAGTCAGAGTGTCCATGCTAACGCCGGTTCACCGTAAAAACACTCCTACAGTGGGCACGCGAACGTCGGAACTGGACCATGGATCAATGGAAGAAGGTCACCTGGTACGATAAATCCCATTTTCTGTTGCATCATGTGTCCACATGATGCAAACTTGTGCGCCGTTTGCCTTGGGAAGAGTTAGAACTAGGCTGCACTGTGAAATGAAAACAAGTGTAGGGAGTGTGGTGCTTTGGGGAATGTTATGCTGGGAAACCTGGGTCTAGTCATTGATGAGGACCAGAATGTGATGCATAGCTCATACCTAAATATCCTTCCGGGACTAGTACATACCTTCATTGCAACGGCATTCATCGATGGAAGTGGCCTCTTTCAGCACGATAATGCTCCTTGCTACGCTATACGTATTGTTCGGAAATGTACTGAGCCTCCAAATTTCCCAGATATGAATTCAATCGAGTATCTGTGGGATGTGTTGGAACAACACGTCCGATCCTCGTCAGCTCCATCTCGCAACTGACAGAAGATGAGGGTTTTGCTGGTAACGTCCTGTTACCACAGGACTCCTTCAGAGGTCTTTTAGAGTCCAATCTTTTGTGGGTCAGAGCTGTTTTAGCGTCTCAACGAGGAGGAACAGCATATTATTTACGTGATCATAATGTTTTGGCTCATTGGTGTATATTAGTTTTTAAAGGAACTTTATTCACACAATGAATACATTATTTACGTACGTACATGAAACAAAACAAATAAGAAGGCAAATAAAAAAAAGAAGGCATACCTAATAAAATAAATTGGAGTACACTAAGAAAAGCACAGCGAAGTTGGGAGAATAATGAAAGAGATCACGAGACTAATAAAACGTGTGAAAGAAAAAATACATTTAAAACAGAGAAATTATGTGGGATCTGTATATAGAGAAAGATTCCATGAGGACCCATACACTGCATGAATGTTCGAACATTTTTATAACAATGACAGTCTGGAATTCAAGCCATAGCCGACTCTTCTATTGAGCTCGGACAGCATAAAGAATCTGCTGTGTAACAGTGGCACAGTCAAACATTGAAGGGGTTGGGGTCTCTTTCAAATGAAATTTATAGATGGAATTCTGGTGAATACCAAAATATTGTTGCATAAGGCACGATTCGTACAGGAAGGAGACATAAGGCACCTGTACTTTTAAAGATAGCTGGCGGAATCACAGGAAAGTTTGGATATGCGAATAGCTTCTCCTAAAGCATGTTGTACTATAGAACAATGAAGTACTGATGTGCAGAAATTCCTGCAGAAACGGTAAAAGCAGAACCAGAAGCGTTGGTTTTATGAAGCCACAGAGAGGTAGTGAGAGCACTGTACAGCAACCAGCACTGGATGTCAGCTCGTAGATCACGGTTTGTTGTTTTATGAACAGCTTTCCTGTTATAGTCTGAAGTGTCAGCAAAAGGGTTGCAAATAGCCTAAGGTGTGAGAGATTTCTCAAAGAGAACAGAGTAGAACTACTGGTAGGGCAGGTTGTGCATGGTTCCACCACACTGTTCGGCGGGGAAGGCAAAAAATTGCAGATGACGCTTACCATAGAAAGAAGATGTTGTTTTGGGTGAGAGACAATGATGACATACTCACTGGGTGAATCACCAAACAATCGATACTTCTTTGGATTTTGAGATGTTCTTAAAAGCGGAGCACAACGAGAAGAAAATGGAATCCAAGAGGAGTAGATTGCAACGAAATCGCCAATCGCTATAATTCCAGCTGGAATCCAGGATGGGAAAAAAACAATTCGTCCAAACACAGCAGAAGTTAAGTATAACGCTACTGCAAGAAAGAAGTTAAAATCGCAGAGCAGAGCAGAGAGGTTTAACAGAAAGGCGCGTTTGAATTTAATACTCCCCCAACGTAGAAAGCCATCCTCATATAATGTGGAAATTTTGTGGGACAAATGTTATACTCTATTTTTAGATACACGTAGAGAGGCATACAAATATAGCGTATATAGCTGTAGGATGTTCAGGAGAGGAAACTTAAGCAAGAATATGAGATGGTTGACGCGAAAGGCTGTGAGTTTGTGCTGCGATGAAACCAATCCAAGTCATCCTTGACCTTCAGCAGTAGGAGCTGAAACCTAATGAGCCTGATATCAAACAAATTGAAGGAAGAGATTTGTGATTTGGAGAATAAATGAAGGTGACGAGAGAAGCACTTTGAAAGCGCCATAAACAGGATGCAGCCAACCGACAATGTCATCTCCACTTCCGAAGGAGATTGGCAGTGTATACAGTGATGTCAGTGCAGTTCAGATCTTGAACTTTCGTCTAGAACAAACAAAAGCTTAGCACCAGCTGAAGTTCAGTTGGATGTGAAAGAGGTGTCCTGACGAAAACGTCATGCATCATACCAAAAACCTTGGGTTTTCCTCTCATTAAGAGTTGAGGTAAAGGCATTACTGTAAAGTGCATACACTTCTCGAACCATAGCAAATTCTTTGTCGTGCTGAATGAATACCGTCATATTTTCAGCACATGCTGTAAGGCACACAGAATACACAGAAGAGGATGGTAGAGCCAGTTGTGAAGGCAGCCGGAGAAGACGACATCGCAGAAGCTCAAGAAAGGACTCCAGAGAGGTAGCACATACTGTGCCGATGGG
>AZMS01S00022735.1:76734-86846 GCA_000661875.1 Acanthoscurria geniculata | reverse complement strand
GAACAGATTGCTAACCTAACACTATGCTGGGTTTCGTTCTTACTAGGCCATTCCAGGGTCGCCATGGAACATGGGATAGGAAGTAACTGCCCGAGACTAATCTGAGACGACTGACACTAGTAGCCCCTACTTACTAACTTCATTCCTGAAGACTAAGGATTTATTACTTTGATAGTGTGAATCTACTCTGAAGAGATTATTTCTAGCAAGGCTTCGCGTGAAAATGTGGTTAGACGTTGACCCTGACAGTTTTTGCCACGTTCGAAGTCTTCTCAGATGGGTAGTCTATTTAGGGAATCTTGCTCTTGGCAAGACTACAGGTCTGGTTCAGAAGGATTAAGATAAGAACTGCATATAAGTTAGATTTTCTGCGTACGCTGCAGTAGTAGACGCTACTTTGGAAAGACACTTAGTCCTTATAATAGACAGAATGAGCCTCCCAAGTCATGGCGCTGCAACAGCACTTACCACTTTCTGACTTAACCATTTTGCAATAGCGTGTCTACTGAAGTGCCCATTCTTTACTGCACCACCTCCAAACTGGGGACAGTGACAATTTGTTAGTCTTCACCCTGTCGCCAAACCCATTCATCCATCAGATCTGAAATTAATTTTGCTCTATAGGAGAGGTTTCTCAAGTGCTCCAGATACCAAAGACAGTTCTTTGTACTATGACAGCTCATTGATTGCAGTTTGACACGATTCTAGGTTTGTATGCAGGCCTTTCAAGAGCAGTCTACAGATCGGGATGCCAGCATACTGGTTGGAAGTTGTTAATGCATTGGTAATGGCTTCATTAAACTCACGATTGATTGTGCATACTTTACACGCCTAGGTTTTCACTTCCTGGTCTGATTAGTGACAGGTGACTGATGGGTGAGAAATTTAACGATTGAGGAATTACCTCTCGATTAAAGCCTTAGGCGTCAATCCATATCAAAGGAACGTAAACTCACCTGACAAGTCACTTAGTAGTGCGTAATGCCTCAGTGAGTAAAGCCTTAGGCGTCAATCCATATCAAAGGAACGTAAACTCACCTGACAAGTCACTTAGTAGTGCGTAATGCCTCCGTGAGGGAAGAATAGCTGAAATTCTGTCCGGCACGAGTACCACCAGTATGCGGATGTAGTTCATATCAATTTTCATCCACTCTTCCAGCAAGAAATTCTGCAGTTCGTCCAGACTGGGCCTAGGACTCCGACCGCGTTTTTGTCGCTTCAAGTCGTCCTACGCATTTGATTTAAATCAAAACTGGGAGTTTGGTGGGCCATTCGCGATGTTTGAAAGCGTCAGAATGCTTGTGCCAATTTGATACGTCCAGCCCTGTGCACACAATTGTCTCTAGACTTCTGGGGTATTTGGTAGTCCAGAAGCTCAGTGTAGCTCCCGTCCCCCCGGTACACGGGTGAGGTCACCTCAACCAAAGGAACAGTTTACTCATGATTGAAACCCCCAGAATATCAGGGAGCCTCCTCCAACTTGAACAGCCCCCTGAAGGAGCCCTAATTGAAGTGACTGCTGTTTACGATGTACTAGTTACCTCGCATCATCCCACCGTGTAAGCTTCCAAGAGTACGTTTCTTTCCCCAGGGTGTGGAGTCTGGCCCACTGTATAGCCGTGCAGCCTTGTGCATAGGTAGTCTGCTCCAGATATCCTTGGCATACAGTTCCCTTCTGAGTGTTCGATCTAGGAAAGATTGTAGGCCTCACTTTACTGACTGGAGCAGTTCCTGCCTCGTTACAAAGCTGTTTTCCCTTACAGGGGTAGATACTGTGGCGGTCCCTATTGGTGACCAGTCTTTCTAAAGTTCTGCATACTATTAGCGGTGGGCTATGTACTCCGCTGCTGAAAGTCTGGACCAACTGTTTCGACATCTGCTAAGTCAGCAGATTGCTTATACACTTCTCGCTTTGCCTCTGCCAAACAACTTTTTTCCACTCATTCAAGAGTTTTGCACGACCCATGTTTCACTGAGCGAAGTACGTGATATAGCCATTTCTGGTCATTGTATGAATCCCGTAGCATACCTTTTCGTACGACGCTATTAATATTTGTGCGCCGTCTTTTGTAGTGTAACCCTCTTACAGCGGGAAAGGACTTGTGCGGTGAGCTTGGTAACGAACACTGAACAGTTATGACTAGGATTTAAGATCCTGTGTTCTGAAAAAAGGTTTTAGATAAATAAACCTGACGTCCAGTGAAGATGTTACCGGCCTCCACACTCAGATAATGAGTAGAAGGTAATCTTTGATAACCGTGTTAACTGACAGTTGTCATTACTACGTGGGTTTTTCTGCTTAAGGAAAACACCGTTCCCTGTTGACATGTTATTCATTTCTCACTGTAAGGAACAAACAGTAAGACTCATGACTTGGACTACCGATTAGATTGGAATATTTTGTGGCATAAGATTTCTGTCGCACTGATTATTTTTCAGTAAGAAACTTACTCTGCAAGTGAGGGGAACATTGAGCTTTCTTCATCTCTGGAATTTATTAAAAATTCAACTGACATGAGAACTGTTTCAGTACTGAAAATTCGTTACTATTTTAGTTATATCCAACTAAGTTCTGATCCTTGGACTAACTCTGATGTGGGCATAGCTTAAGTTAATGCTGTTAAGCCCATCTCAGACTTATTCCTTCTCTTACTAGTGAAAGTATGCGCGTAACTAGGTCGTTCTAGCTGCGTTACTACCTGTGCAAATTTGATAAGTAAGCCAGTAGTATGTAGTCAATATAAACAGTCTAGAGCCGACACTTGTGATTAGAAGAACGTTTAAGGAAGTATTGATTCACTTGCTTTAAAATGTTCAACTTTCAGACCAATCGCTTGATTTTTTTTTGTTTACTTAGAACTAAAAACCTAAGTTGGGGGGGAAATCTGGTGGTGACTGGGACTAGAACCGATTCTGGAGATGTAAACTTTAGCTGGTATCAAGATATTAGAGAGTTGCTTGTTGGAGTTATTGCATGACATCCGTTCCGTTGACTAGGGTGTATGGTTTTCCTGATACTATTAGAGTACGTGTACATAGTCTTTGTATTTTTAATGGAATCACTCAAGTTTTACCCGAGACCACCTAGTTTATAGACTTCAGTTGCGAATGGCGTCCTCCGTTAAGACCATTATTCGTGAATTAAAGGCAGGTAACCACAGCTGATTCGTATTTGCTACAACGCCGCATATTGTTGAAGGGACATAAGTGAAGTTCTGTATTGCTGCTAGTTGTCTAGATTAAAGGTTATTACATGAAACTTTACCACTTTCCCTCTAAGACGAACCATAGAACGAAGTCAGTTTTGGAGATAAGGTCCTATCACTATTTTCCAATCACAGGTAAGAGGGTCTGTTCTCTTCCTGAATGAACACTTACGTTTTCTAGCAGGATTTAGTGGTTTTAAGGTTATATTTTCGTGCACAAGTTTAAGTGATTACTATAACTACCGTGTTATTCATATTGCAAACTTACTTGCAGTGCTTCCATCATTTCTGACACTTCTTTACCAGCAGACAGCACTGGATCTATAACAGGTTCCAAGTGAGTTTCGATGAAAGCCATCTCTGCGTTATCTTCAGTTGCGAACAAGAGGAAAGCCGTCATATTGTAGCTAAACGACGTTATGGAACCAGTAAGCGGCTTAAAGCTAAAGGGTACCACTGGAAAAAAAAAAGTCATGTGAAGTATCTAGATTTACTAGATAAGTATGAAGTCTAATTCAGTGAAGTATTACACATACTACTCCGGACTTTAAGCCCTGTAAATATCAGTTTGTGTAGTATTAAACTTTCGTTTTTAGACAATCTGAAGAGGATGCTTCCTTATATTCCAAAGGAAGTAAGGAATCTTTCCTTCAGTCTAGGGTTGTTTCACATGTGTAAGCGAAGCGGAACATTAGTTTTTTTTCGTGTAAATTTAACTTAAAGAAGGTGGGAATGAGTTGCTTGACACTTCATAAACGTTTAGTAGCTGCGGGGCTGAAATGTGGCCGCAAGAAGGTGCGGTTAGATCCAAATGAGACTAGTGAAACTGCAAATTCCAATTCCAGGCGTAATGGTAAGCTTATAAAGATTTACGAATAATCAACCTTTTGCTGTTCATTCTCGTGCCCCTGTTCGCTCGCAAGAACAAAAGCTAGAGCCAAGGAACGTCATTGTGGGCCAGGCAAAAGGAAGGGTACTGCAAAAGCTCTTATGCCAAAGAAAGTGGCGTGGATACGCAGCATGAGAGTTCTTCGCAGTTTATTGAAAAAATATTGTGAAGCTAAGAAGACCGACAGGCACTTATACTAGAAACTACATAAAAGCAAAAAGGTAGTGTTTAAAAAGTGTTAATGGAATTAATTTACCGAAGGGAAAAAAGCTGAGAAGTCAAGGTCTAAGATGCTTATGGATCAAGCTGAAGCTAGGAGACAAAGCGCGTGAAGCCATACGACTAAGAACGCAGCAGCAGAAAAAGCTGAATTACTCCAGGCCTTCCAGAAAGAGGAAGCTGAAAAATGTTGCGCCTTTGTACAATAAAGGTGTGTATTAGCCATATAAGTGGGAGATTTTGTATAGTATAATTTAAAGTAAGATTTAATGTACTGTGAAGTAGTAAATCGTTATAATGCAGTATGTAAGTTGCACGATTTATTCAATTTAACATCCCTGGGCGTTAGTTTTGTGCTCTGGTGTTTCCAGTGCGAGAGTGCCTTTAAGAAAAGGCTCGTTTTTGAGAGGAGCTCACTAAAGGAGGGAACATAACTGCTTGTTCTCATCTCACCGAGAACAGGCATGCAAAGTGCGGAAAAGGGAAAATCAGTTGCAAAGTCTTAAGTAGGCAAGATTCCGTAGGATTACTTCCCAACTGCGTGGTGCTGCAGTTATGCAGGCTTGTTTATGTTAGAGAACTACCTTGCCTTTTCACCAGTGCAGTCTGCTTTGAAACTAGTTTTGTTTCCAGTCCATATACCGCGATGTTTTGCCGTATGAAGCAAAGTGAACAATGCCCTCTGTCCCCCCACCATGCTATCAGCATGTACTCTCCACAAGTGGAGTGCGGGCCTGTGCATCTGTTTAGGAGATGCAGTCCACATTAAGATTCCATCGATGTCCAGATCATTCTGGATTACACAGGTCGCGCGCGTTAGATTATCCAGTACTTTAAGATCAAGCAAAGTTTCCAGACCCTGCATTTCTGATCTAGATTATGAAGCAATCGTTATCCTCTTTCCTGTAACAGCAGAGGAAATTCTGCGAACCAGTTTCTGGTAAGATTGATACCATGCACCAGGGTCTCGCAGTGGGTACTCCATCAGTGGCCTACCAAGAGGTTTAGGACTATTCTAGAATTTGATGAACTGAAGTATGGTTTGTTTACAATACCTTCCTGAAATACACTATACATGTTTTCATATCATGCTGATCCCAGCTCTAACTCTTACAACAGGATTCTTCAAGGGTACCTGCTGCTCAGTATGTTCATTCAATTGCGTACTAACCCGTGGTGCCAGATTAACAGTTGAGGCTTTAATATCAGATGCTTGTCATATTGAGCACTATCACAGATCTGTTCCCGTCAAATGCAGAACGTAGCTGTTGTGCTGAGAATAGTTTAAATTCAGCTGTTTGCTTTTCTATTGTAGTTTTTAGTATCAGTACTAGAATTAGGTGGACATAAGTATGTCCCTTTCCACCTTAGATTGTACATATTAAGCTTATGATGCAAGTGCACCCACAGGTACACTATTCTATTACTCTCCGCTTCAGTATTTACATATACTGAAATTGTGGTTTCGGGAAGCTTTTGTACAAGACTGCTTTTAACGGATGAAGAGTCAGGGCATTCCAATATTCTTAACTTCCACTTATGCATTAAGGAACCTAATGAAGCCTGCTTAACTGGTCGATTGCCACCAACAAGTATTCCAATAGTAAAGATTGTATTATAAAGACAGTGCGTGTAGCATACCTACTGTAGTACAGTTTTCGTACAGTAAGTACTCATTTAACATTGTGTTTCCAAGACCACTGCACAAGACTTCCGCTACACTTGTTTGCGTGATGGACATTGAACTGGATTTCCAATTAACTGTTTCAGTAGCTTATTTGAGCTTGAGAAAACTCAGTTTCTAAACAAGTTATGCCTTAGTGCATTTATTTTTTGGGTAGTGAACATTTACCTTTACTGAACAAAACTACGTTGCTTATCAAGCTTTGATTCGATGTATTAGAAATACATTTTAGTTGATCAAGCTGTTTTATTACATTTTTACCTGAAATAAAGCCTTTGCATCAATTAAAGTTTTACTTAAGTTTTCTTTAATAAAGATGTACCTTTCTTCAAGGAAAGGCGAGAGTCTTGACATAGTTACTGGCTCAATAAGACGTATTGCAACTTACTGCAATGTTCAATAGCAAAATTCGTTGTCAACACATTCCATGTCAGGAAGGCATTCATTTACAGAACAATTTTGACCATTTATTAGGACTTAAACACTAGAACTTGTCACGTGATCTTAGACTTCGGATAGAAATTGAAAGTACCGTTTCTTCTCAGACATCGAAGTGGAGTAAGTCTTAGTTTAGTACAGTACTTTAATATATACTGGAGACGTTGCAACAGTGCGTGGCTGGGAAGTTACCGATATGCACGATAACTCATGTGCTTAGGCACAGTGAATTAAAATAAATTAAAATGTTTACATTAGAGCATTGGCTCTTAATATGGAAGCACTTAAGACTACCGACTGCCCGATTGGAGTTTGGTGTATTTAAACGTACTCCGGAGTACGGTTGACTTAACTGGGTAGGGGCTGCAAAGAATTGGCGGTGGTGTTTTATTATCGCGAGCGAGTTTCAGCTAGACTTTCCATTTTTGGGGCCTAATAACATTGTGGCTCGTACTCCATTTCTGAAGAGCCGTTGAAGTCTAGTATTACTTTACTCCAGGATGTGAAGTGAAACTATAGTATTAATACACTAGTATATCCCTAGTTTTGTTTAAAAACTTTCGCGAATAGGAAATTCAAGTGTTTGGAAGTGTGAGGGCTACATAATTAACAGTCTCTACAGTTAATTCGTGCAAACTTACCGTATGGAACCTGGGCGAAGTTTTCTGCTTGTCCATCCCATACGAATACTTCAGCAGAATGCTTCTGAAGTAGGAAGAGAAGAACATCGTCACGGCAGGTAGGAAGAAGTGCGCTGTACCATTGCCTAGCTCCGGGGAAGTAAAATTCCTGCTTTCTGAAGAAACCTGCGCTCTTCCACAAGTACAGAGTTTGATAGCTTTCATCCGCTATGGCTAAGTAATGATGGAAGCCTAACCTGAAGTATTCCAAGTCTACTATATTCTCACTATAAGGAAAACTGAAAAAAAGTTCGTATTAAGCTTTGCAACCATACGAAACTAAAAACGCTAAGACAGTCGTAAGACAAATTAACATTAGTCATAGAACTAGGAAAGATAAGTTAATGCTTTGACTACCAGAAGAGTAGTCTGCTTCTGTCGGCTTAAGAATGGAAACCGCTACTGACACTTTGCAATAGTCCAACCACGTCATTACACCTGGGTAAGTAGATTTAGAAGGATTTTGTTTTGTCTAATACTGACATGAAGGAAGACTAGCTCAGCCTTGTCGCGGGAATCTCAAGTAGAGATTGACCGGATGTTCTGGAAGGTTCTACGCAGTTCTTTCCCTGGAAGGGTAGGTAGACGAAGTTATTAACGCTTGCTCTTTTGACCTTTCAACTGTAGTGAAAGAAACCTTACATTAAGTGTTATTGTTTCTGGCATTAGTGGCTGATAATTTTTGATGAATATGGAATTCTGGACATAGTAAAACGCATGAGGGAATAAGGCAAGAAAGTCATGAGACTAAGCGCTGAGCTGTTCGGTTTCGCAGCTGCTACCGACAGTTTCCTTCGTACACAGGATCTTCCAGAAGGTAGTACTAGATTTGGGCCAAGTTTAGGTAATTCTCCATTACCGAGAACAGGAAGTTTTATAATACAAATCCCGCATGCGAGAATATTTACAGTACGCTACTCATTACAGGAACAGCGATTTCTTACTTAGTTTAGGACTTAGTGATACAAGCTAATTCCATCGAAGTAACCATTAGCATCCTGATTTCATTAATGTGCATGTTTTAGATACATTAAAGGAAGATTTGTTTATGTATAGAGGTGCATAAAAGAGCTTAAGCCAGCCTATTACCGAAAGCTCGGGACTGCTGTCGGTCTAAAGTGTGTTACCGTGATTCAATTGTAATTTTATAAAGTGAGTTTGCTGAACCGTCTGAAGGAGTCATCCACCTTAACGTGGACTCCAGGCAGGCTCAATACAATTGAAATTTAGTAAAATGACAGTATGTCTAGAAAGAAGAGTTTAGAAGAGGGGTACACGATTTTAGGTAAAATCGTAAGTTTGGGGGAAGAGTTCTTTTGAGAACATTAAAGTTGAATTTTAGTTTTGCTACAGCTGCAAAGTGTTACAGTGAAGGCGTACGAACTAGTACAAACACCAGGTTGAATTATTACAGAAACTATTTGCTTTCCTTTTTGTTTGTAGTGCTGTAAGAACAAGGTTTTTCTGACATCCCGAATCTCGACATCCGGAGAGATTTAAGCTTTGCTGTTATGAATGCTCTAGCAGCTTGTCATTGATGGATTGCTCAGCTCCATGTAGCAAACAGGACTTAGTGGCGACATCTGTAGTTGTGTCAATGACTTCGCCATTGAAGTTAGTTTCACGTGCGAGGAGCAAGAGATTTACTTAATCTTTGCTCCTGTTTTCCAGAAGATCTCACCTCCACGAACATTTGCTCCTCTGTGCACGCTGGATTAGTGCTGTACATCAAGTTTTTAAATGGAGCTTTGTACTTCAAATACATTATACTGAGGAGACTTCTTGCTTCAGAACACACAAGTGCTTGAACAAATTATCAGCTTACATCGGAACACATTTGCAGCGTGAGTCAACCTGGGATTTCTAGCGGAAGAAAGTTCTAGTAGCTTAGTTTCTCCAATAATCTTTGTTTAATTACAGTAGATTCCTGTTCTGCTTAATGTTTCATCTTAATGAGCTGATTCTGTCTTTAGTGTGGACATAAGGTCAAAGTACAAGCTTGGAGAAGCTTAAGTGCTGGGAAACAATATTGACGCCCGAATTTTAAAGTTGGGCTTTTAGATTATGCAAGATTCAGCTTCCATTCGTACATCAGTAGGTTCACCTTTGTCGTTTCATTCCGTGTGTGTGTTGCAGCTGCGCCCTACGCAAACTGACGTAGACTTTGCGTTGATAGTAATTACTGCTAATTTGTGCAACACTGAGCTGGAAAGTTTGGCTAGTAGCTTTTACAGTCCCCTTCGTCAGTCAGGACCTGAAACTCAGCTTCGATCAAGCCTCACTTTGATAGTCAAGTTTATTTATATTTGACCAGGCGACCAGGATCTGGCTAGATATAGCATCGCTATTTCTGTTGACTGAAGTCCAAGTTGTTTTATCAGCTTTCCCTAATAAAAATGATTCTGGAAGAACCAACACTTCAGCTTATAGCTGGAATCCATCGAGACGTTCACACATTTAATATGTTGTAGAATTAAGAGGCAACTGAAGAGTTTCATACCGCTATTTTTATTCAGTCCTCGTCTCTTGAGGGAGTATTTGCATAGTTACTTCACTTTATTTTTCCTTTAGCGTTACAGCATCAAAAAGCTATTAGCGGTAGTACCCTGCGGTACTCAAGTGACATAGCACATGACCTGGAGACTAGTCATTTACTAAACTTTTCTGCTGACAAAGCCTTTACATTTTTAAACTTCTTTAAAATAAAAAAGGCAGTGCACAAGTCTTTAATACTTCCTCAGGTTGCTTCATCTTACAAATGTTTCGGCTGACAGTTCATCTAGCTTTGTTTCACTGGTAGGTTGTCTTAATGTTCTCGATTCCTTTTTACCTTCTTTCTTTCTGCCGTGTTGCCATATTACTTCCGCCATTCTTTTAACTTTCTTCAAGTCTGCTCTCCAGCTGCACGGTTCTCTGGAATTGTCTTGATGTAGATAGTTTGTCTTCTTATTGGATTATTTCTATTTCAAGGATTTTCCAAGGTTTGTTTTGTGTAT
>AZMS01S00022571.1:195407-206602 GCA_000661875.1 Acanthoscurria geniculata | reverse complement strand
CCGGACACTTATCAACGGCTCGTGGAATCCTTGCCACGCCGGGTCGCAGCTGTTTTGCGTGCCAAAGGTGGTGGAGCAACACGTTATTAGGTAGGTGATCATAATGTTTTGGCTGATCAGTGTAATTTGGAAGCGGATTGTGTCTGAATCTCCAAAATGTATATTTAGAACTTAATGTTATTTTTAAATATCTTACATTCAGTTGTAAATATAAAATTTTAGAACTTCGGAAAACAGTTTTACATACCTTGAGTCCCATATGATTAGGATAATAACGTAAAATCGCTAATTTTGATTTATTACCATCATGTAAATACAGTATCAGTTTTATGGGGAATGGCTTTAATATAAAAGTAAAGGAATGTGGAATAGTCCACATTGATAGTGATTAATTGAGAAATAACGCAATTAATATTTGAAATTTATTTTTTCTCATAAAATGAAAATTGCTTTCAATTTCTGAAACCAGGTGGAACTGCTGAAAGCATTTTTCGTCAAATCAATGCCTAGTACATTCCGTTTTTGACGTTAATAATTTTTTTCCAGTGCAGTTCAAAAACATCGCCGTCCGGTTGATGACGATGTTTTTCAAGTCCGCTGGAAAACTAGTTAACGTGAAAAACGGAATTTACTAGGCATTGATTTGACGAAATTATTTTATCTAGTTGAAAGCAACTTAACAAATCACGAAATCGAAATGCTCAATTAAATAAATAGAACAGTCAACTGTTCACAGGTGACAAAGGTTGGGCTTCTTTAATAAACAGTCAACAGTAAGACGTTAGAAGCGAGTGTCTCGTTCCACTACCCGATTCAGAATGAAGCAAATCGGTGAGCATGCCCAAAGGTAAACCAAAAGGTGGAATTTACCATTTCACTTTTTATAGAGATTCTGTCTGGATCTGTTGTGACGGACCCCATATAAAGATACATGTGATGGCTGGCCAAACGAGTAATTTTACGAAGGGCGTTCAATAAGTAGCGCCCCCATCTAATTTAATTGCCGATGAGTTTATGTGTGGCAATAGGACAGAGCGCAGGTGGTTCATTATTCCTTATGCTTCATTTTAACTGCGCAGTTGATTTCTGAATTGCTGTGTTGTTGTTTTTTTCATGTAGACGTGTTTACAATGGATGATACTTTCGCAAATGTGCCGACACGTATTAAGAAACATGCAGTTATAGGTTCAAAGAAATTCATGAAAGATTATTGGCAGTTTATGGTGTTGAAACTTTGGACATAAGCAATGTTCGACGTTCTGTAAAAAAAGTAAACGAAAGCAGCAGACTGTTGGTCATAAATGATAAACCGCGGAGTGGTAGCCTGTAATCGCAATTTCCGACTCTCACAAGGAGAAAGTTGAAGTTCTTGAACACCCTTCCTACAGTCCAGATTTGGCAGCATCAGACTTGTAGTTATTTTCTGTTCTCAAGAGACATCTCAAAGGAACTCATATGATGCTGATGTTGCAGCTACTACGAGGAAATGGTTCAAAGAACAACCAGAAGGATTTTACCGAAACGGGTTTGAAAAACTTGTTCATCGTTGGCGGTGCCTCTTTATCTAAGGTCAAGGTGACTATGTAGAAAAGTAATATTTGTTACTTGAAGCTAATATCCTAGTCTTTATTCTTGTTAATTTTTACTCTGATACATTGACCCTGGGCTTGTAAATAAATCTGGGGGCATTACTTATTGAACGCCCTTCGTAGCTCAATGGAAGAGCATTCGGCTTCGAAACGGAAGGTCCCCGGTTCGATGCCAGGTAGCTACAGTTGGACACCGAAAGGCGTACTCTTGGAATTGATTCCCGATTGTGACTTACCCGTATTTGATGTATTTTGCTGGTGATTTGGCTGTAGTAACGAGGTGATTTTAAAAAATAAAAGACGCAGGGGAAGATGCATGTTACCCCATATAAGGTCCTGTTGGGGGTACAGGCGTAGCTATAAGTCAGTGGAAGAGCATTCGAAGCTGAAGGTCATTGGTTCGATTCTAGGGAGCTACAGTGTACAAAGCGATTGCTTCCCTAGGCCTGTTCATTTACTAATCTAGTTTGTTTGGGTTCTTTTTTTCACTACTGAAATTTGCATGTTTGCTGAAGCGATTGTGAATGTAGTTTTAAGTGTATTTTGAAAGTGTTCCAGATACTTTTATTCTCGTACAATGACGTCGAGTTTTAAATATGCTTTTGTAGTTAAATGTCACGTAAACACAAGTCACAATTATTGTTTTTGTGTGCTAAGTGAGTTTGCTCCATTGAGAGGTGGTCATGTGGGCTGCAAAAGGAAAAATGAAAATCAAAAAGAATGATGGCAGGTGGCGCTTGATGTTGGCATATTTGCCCTCCAGTGTGAGCCCGCACCCTCCTGACCCGTACCCGCGTCAAGAGGCTTTCCCACCCCACCTCCATAAGGGAGGATCTAGCAAGTCATCATGGCCATAGGTGCTTTCATTTGCATGCCTTTGACCTTTGAGAAACATATAATGAAGTTTCACCACCTGCTCAAGTGATGAGGGAAATGGATATCATGAACAATTTCTCTGCTGCCGAAAATGCGTTATGGATTTTCCAACTGTTCAGGGAGTTGGAGCATGTCTTAATAGCTACTAGCGATGTTAACAGAGCATCACCGTCTGATGAATAAAATAAATACAGCTGTTACATAAATTAATACACCTCTCTTTCTTTTTTATGACAACGAAACAAATGACATTGGAAGGTCACGGAACTGTCATAGCATAATAAATATTACGTCATCATCAATAGTCACAGCAGAACAGAATTCGATACAAAAAACTTATTACGCATCGTATTAAGCGGCTGTCTATCATTGAAACAATACCATAAAAGTATGGTAACCATATTGGCGAAATTTTGAGATGTGAAAATGTACCATATTGCGATGCTTCAACATTCCACATAACCTTGCTATAGTCAGCATCATGACTTCTGACAGCATTCTAAACATCCGTGTATGAGTAGCTGCCATTTTTTAAACTTCCTATATACTAGAGAAAAAATTCCATATGGGGCGTTTCCAAGGTAAGATTCTTCAGAGGTCACCTGATCGCTACTTAACATAATTATTATGCCAGAATAGAATAGAATGCTTCACAAGGTGTTAAAGTCATAGTGGAGGCTGTGGTGTGTGCTGTAACTTTGAGGGTCCTACATTATTTGCAAATGTAGTTTGTATTTTTGGTATCAGCATGTTTTGCATATTAGTGCATTGTGTTTTGATAGTGTCACGTCGTGACTGAAAAACGTGTGGCTAGGAAAGATTTCAACGAGGGTGACGTGAAGCGAGTCCCCTAACCTGGAATAGAGGAGTGAAGGGGTCTTTTCTTCTTAATGGAACAAAAAGGAAATTCTGGAACTACGTAACGATTGCTGTGTATGTAAAATTTCCACTGTATTTTAAGTCATTGAAAGAACACTCATCACTTTCAGCGTTTTCCTTCAGAGAAATTTTCAGTGCTTTTTCTTCGAGCAATTTTTTCTATCTTAGCTTTTGTCACATTCATTTACGTACATAAGAACCCATTAATTCCATCAACAAGCCACTTAGAAATTATTCTGCCATCTCTTGTGCATTATTCTGATATTTCACAGAATTATTTTTTCCATACGGAATGTTTTCGAAATGAGTTGTGTATTCTCCACTTTTATTGTATTTTTCTTTTCAACTGAAATTTCCTCTTCATTGAAACAAATATTCCTCTGTTGTCGCACAACATATTTTTTTCTATAAATTGTAGCATTTTTAATTGTCATTCAAATACATTTTAATGTTAAACCTGAGTAAGAAGTAGTAGTTTTGCCCATGTACTTAAAATAAGGGAAAACATATACATGTTTTTGACGTATTCATTCCCACACTCTGCTCATTATAGTGTCACAACAGTAAGAAAAGTCAACATAGAAGTATTTATAGTTTAGATTGCGGTTACAAATTTCGAACTCCTATATTTCTTCGAATAGTATTGAAAGTATTGGTAACATGCTTCAAGAAAATTTTACTCTTTTTGTTATGCTGCCATTATTGTTCTGCACTTGGGAAACTTAATGAGCTTCAGATTACAGCAAATGATAAATTACGCGCAATCAAAATAAAATGAACAACACACAATAGTACTGTGTTATGCGCGTACTTGGCTGAAGAAAGAATTATTAAGAATCTGAACTTAATCACATTCGAACAGAGGTGCATCTCTACCGACAGACATATTTCAGACTGTGACACTTATCCGAGAGAGTGTGGTATTGAAAAAAAAACAACACAGACACTGGTAGAATCATTAAAAAATAGTGTTTTGTTGAATTTTCAGCAACAGAAGCTTTCTCTTATTCTTCAGCCCATCAGAGGTCTTTATTATCCGATTTAACTAAAATGTGCTACCAGAGCTGCGTATGTAATGGCTTAATACAAAAAGCCAATTTTTCCAAACTAAATGTGGCCCTCTTGTTGCACATTTGCATACGTCTAAATATCAAATTTATAAATTCTACACATTAACACACAGTGAGAAATAGTCGTACAGTTGCTCCGGTGCTCTGCAACGCTACTAAATCATATACAAGACATTAAAAGAGGACTTCTTTAAGTTCGTCTGTTCATCGGCATCTCTCAGTCCGTCCCATGGTTTACGGAGAAAACGGGAAGTTGGGAAGTTGAGAGACAGCAGTGGCGTAAGCTAGAAGTGCACTTTCAAACTGTAATCTTCCTTTATTCCCCGCCTGCAGTAAAGCTCGTGTGCGTCTTGTGTTCAGGCTGTAAAATTTGACTCTGTCATTACGTAGTCATCTATTGAGGACCATAATTACTATCTGTTAATATTGAAACCGTAACTTCAAAAGCACTGGCTTGCCTGACGTATGTAAACAATGAAAATCTCACAGAGAAGGAATGTGGATAGTACTCAGAGAGAGGGGTAGCGCCACACGGACGGGCCGTCTACATAATACAGAAGAAACTTCAGATTGTTGTTTTCTTCAGAAACGCTCAGAACATACCTAAGATTTCCACACCGAGAACTATGCTGGAGAGTGATCTGAGGGGTTCTTTCGGTGCAACGATGCCTATCAGTTCCTACCACAGCGCCTGAATGACGTGAGAGTCAGAGAAAGACCCCGAGCTCAAGAGTTACGTTAACAATCACATCACAAGACCTATTACCCACAGTGGTACATACGTACGCTCCAATGGATGCGGAAATGGAAGAGCGCGTCGCTCGTCGAGGAATCGTGGTTATACTTGTACGGTCAGACAGACTCGCGACCGCGTGACAACGTCGACAGCACCTGTATATGTATGCCATACAAAGCTTGCTCATGCTGCATCGGTACTGTGGGACATACTCCACATCTCTGATCCGAATTCCCTTCGTTCTGATGAACAATCCATCAGTCAACACATTGTCCATTCCGTCATACGAATATTAATCAGTAACATACCGGGCGCAGTTCTGAAGCAGAACAACACTCATCCATCCACTTCCCCCGTCACAATAGACATCTAGCTAACGGAAATTGTCCCGCGGCTTGCACATTCGCTGGATCAGTCTTCAGTTGGACAGATGTGAAACCTCATATATCGCCACCTGGTCTGTCCTACGTCGAACCTTCCCCAGATGCGAATTTGGCTGGACATCGCTTGTAACAAGGTACCAAAGCTACACTATCTGACCAAAAGTATCCGGACACACCTTACGATTCGTAGAAGTTCCCGTACACGTCATAACCGCTGCTAGGACACGAACAAAAACAAGCACACTGTTGTAGAATCGTACTAATGAGACAGTGATAGGGGAATGTGCCTTTTGGAAGGGCTCAGTGACTTTCAATGGAGCACCATCGTAGGTTGTAAGTAGCCATCTTTGCAGCAAGTCAGTTCGTGAAATTTCTGCCCTGCTACAGGCACCCAGGTCTATTATAACTATTGTGAAGTCGAACCCATAAAAGAAACAACAGCGCAATCACGAACTAAGAGCCCACAGAAATTAACCGAACGGGATTGCCGAGTGTTGAGGAGCGTGGTCCAAAGAAATCGTTCGTCTACGGTTAAATCGCTAATGAATTCCACATGGCTTCTGGAAACAATACCAGCACAAGTACTGTCCGCCGGGAGCAGAACTAAATGGGTTTCCACGGGCGATAAGCTTCACACAAGTTGATGACAACCTGGATCAATGCTAAGCGTCCATTGAAGTGGTGTAAAGCTCGTCTTCATTGGACCATGGAACAGTGGACACGCGTTCTCTGGATGATGAATCACTCTTTACACTGTAGAAGTCCGATGGATGCGTTTGGGTTTGGCGAATGTCCGGGAACGCTGTTTTTCCTGAATGTGTGGTGCCAACTCCGAAGTTTTGTGGAGGAGGCATTCTGGTATGAGGCTGTCTCTGGTTCCAGTGACGGGGATTCAACACCGAGGCCAGTGAGAACATCCTTGATAATTCTGTGCTTCCAACTTTGTGGCAACAGTTCAGGAAAGGACCTTCGCTGTATCAAGATGACAATGCACATGTGCACAAACCAAGGTCCGCACAGGAATGGTCTAATATGACGTTGAACAACTTGACTCTCCTACACAGAACCCTGATGTCAACCCTATTAAAAACCTATGGGACGAACTGGAATGCCGTTTGAAAGCAAGGCCTCACCATCCGACATCATTGACCGAGCTTACTACTACCCTCAGTGAAGAATGGAGGTAAATTCCTACAACAATTTATCATCACCTCGTGGAAAGCCTTCCCAGAAGAAGAGTGGGGTTGTGATAGCAGAGAAGGTTGGACCAACTAATTATTAATATCTCTGTTGTAACGGTATGTTTTCGAAACAGCAGTTTCCAGATACTTTTGGTCAGATAGTGTATCTTGTGGATAATTTGCATCGCTGTCTGGATGCGCGTATTGCTGCCCGAAGTGGATGTAAGTCAGTCGACAGCAAGAAGGCCAAATAATATGGACTCGTTGCTTACCTCGTTTTCAGTGTTTGCTCATTTGCATATCTTAGGCATCTCTTTGTGTCCCTTATTTTTCATGGCTCAGTGCTAGCTCGTTCTTTGTGCGGAATTTCGATGATAAGTAGCGTATCTGCAATCGTGAAGCTGATGCGAAATGGAAGAATTAGTTTGTGGTAGCCTTAGACGGTGAAAATTGTGACCTATCAGATCCTAACATCTGATGTTTCAGGATTTTCAGCACCTCACTCTCATACGAATAGGATGGCACGAACGGCGATAACTAAGCCAGTACGAACTCTGCTATGCCTCGTACGGACTTCGACAACACAATGGCACATTTATTTTAATGAAGATGAGCTGAACACGATGTTACCTAAACTCCTTTATCATAGCTACGCCTCTAAACCAAACTGGATGGAAAATGTAATGTGATAACTCTTTACTTCATAGCCACGTTCCTGATGATCTTCGTAGCACAATTTTAACATCGAGTTGTGATTCAGATGCGATGCTCACCAGAGTTTGTATTTTCATGATGTAGCTATGAATGCTAAGATGGTTACATTTTATCGCTATATCGTAATGGTATGCCTTTGTTAAAAATTGTAAAAACGGATGAGATTAAAGCGATCCATGTTCTTCCTATAAAACTTATATCACGAGATCCACTTTGCAATAATAAGAGGGTCATTCGAAAAGCAATCTACCTGAGTATAATAATAATATATGACTGTCAAATTCACCTCGTTACTTTTCGATTTGGTCCCCCTTACTTCAACGCACTTCTTCCATTACGCCTCCAGTGATCGAAACCCCTCGGAATAGAAGAATATACTTTGGCTCTCCAGCTAACCCGTAACCGCTTCCTTCAGGTCGCCATCATCGGGAATTCGCTGTCCACGCAGGAATTTCTTCATGTTTCGGAAGAGAAGGGGGGAGGCTGTCTTGACTGTACGGTGCATGATTAAACTCCATGAAACCGCATTCCTTGAACGCAACCTGCGTTTTGCTAGCCTTGTGAACCGGCGCGTTGGCTTGAAGCAACAACATACCTGCTGACAGTTTTCCCACGACGTTTCTATTTAATAACCTCGCCTAATGACATTACACTGGAAGCGTAGGACTCACCATCAGTGATCGACTTGTTCGGCATGAATTATGAATTCCAGGAGCAACACATTCGCTGTGTCCCAAAAAACCATCGCCATGATATTTCCGGTCAACCGCTGCACAAGAAACTTCTTGGGTTTTGGGGATCCCTGCTGTTTCCATTGCATGGACTCTTCTTTGGTCTCAGGATCATATTGATGGACCCATGTTTCATTCCCCCTAACAATACCTGAGAAAAAGTTGGGATTTTCTCCAATCAGCTCTAAATTCTCCTGGATGAAATCCTTGCGACACGCCTTCTGATCTGGAGTCAACCTTCGGGGTAGCCATCGAAAAGCAACCTTTGACATAATCAAATGCGTATGGGTGATCGTGAAAGCGTACGAGCTGAAATTCTCGATTCATGAGCAACAACCTTAACTTTAATACGACAATCTTCCATAATCATGTCCTCTACTTTTTGGCACACTTCCTGTGAGAATACCACCACAGGGAGTCCCAGGTGGGGGTCATCTTCAGTCGACTCCCGACTCCATTTAAATTGCTTGGCCCAAAACTTCACTTATCATTACGAAGGTGCACCGTAACCATATACTGCATTAATCCTCTCCCTTCGTAAGGAATTCAGTACGGAACGGAGTTCCAGATCTTGATCTGTGACTTCCACTGTAGACACGGAGGTACTTGTGTTTGGCACCCTCACGCTCCGAGTGCCTGTTACTGGCTGAACTGAGACGGTGTATGTTGCAATCCAAGACGTGTCCCAACCTGAGCAGGCAAGCTCAAGCCCGTATCACATACAGATGATACTCAGGTAGATTACTTATTGAACGCCCATCAAAACCATCAAACAAAACCTGTTTTATACATACATCGTACAAAAATATTTCCCTCACTGGTTTGGTCTAAATCATCTAGACATGGTCACAAGATGAAAACAGTAACTTCGAGTTATCTTGTGACCATGACCAAATGATGTAGACGAAACTGGTCAAGACTCTGCTTTATGTTGCAAGTGGAGAAAAATGGAAATAGGATAAGTAATTCTTTTCTATGGCATATTCTTCTGATGTTTGTTTTGCACGAAACTTCACTAAAGTTAAAAAAGTACGCGAATACGATTAATTCCATCAGTTTAAGCACTGCAAAATTCTACCAGTTTTTCCAGCTTTGTTGCAAATAACATTTCATAATGTTCTAATCACAATGAGTTATGTAACATAACTGGTGTTTCAAGGCAAGTGTCTGTTAGATCGAGGGACCTTCTTTAACAGTTTCTCAAACTAATTGCAACGCAAAGGCCAGTGTCTTCTTTAACCTTCTGAGTAACGCACGAGTGATGTGTTTTTGAAAAACAAGATACCATAAGCATACTAAACTATGATTCAAGATTCAATTCTCAAGCGTAAAAATGTTTCACTAGCGGCAGTTCAGCTTGATGAAGTTTACAGGAGGAGCATATTAAGTTAACAAATCTTACTAGTGGTTTGGAAAGTTTAATTTCGTTAAGGAAGACAATGCAAGTGAAGCTCTGAAAAAAAAAATATAATAAAATAAATAAAGATGAAGGTATGGAATGCATTAACAACACCGTTCGTCTAAACAATAACTATGCGTGACCATCGCTCTCGAAAATAAACATTGTTGCAGACTGTGAGAAGGAAGCTACTGCACAATGACGCTGTTTGCAAACTAAATACAATGTTTATTTTCGAGAGCGATGGTCACGCAGATGGTGCGTTAGATTTTATCCGCCAAGCTTCAAAAGCCTGTCCCACCCTAAAAAGATCTGCATGAATCACTTAGGAAATAAATAGTATTAAAATGTTGCTTTAATTCATGGGATGAGGTAATTTTAACTCAGAAAAATCAGTTACTAAAAACTGTCTTCCAGATATACTTCTTGATCAACACTGTTATGCAGCTCAGGCTCCTTTCGTTTCCAGAATGATCTGGAACTTACATACATGCCAAATCTAAAAAGTCAAATAAAATATTTATGTTTTAGAAAATCATTCAGACAGACGGAGAAATAAACGTCTCCCAAAAAGTTGGGGATATTGCGGAGACAAGAGAAGGATTCCCCTGGGCCTTGCAATAAATGCATTGAAATAAGAGGGACATAGTGCGCTATAGCGAAATATGGTAAGGCCGGAAAAGTTACGCACCGCCAATCTCTTACACCCTCTGGTTAAGAGAACGGCCTGACATCTCGGTGGCATACTAGAGATAACGTTTTTGATATGAGATTAGGGCAGCTCGTCCTGTAAACGTGGCAAAAGGTCACAGATTTCCGCCAGCATTGTTGGGTACGGCGCATAGCTATCCAGGCAGCTCTGCAGAGCGTCCCACGTCTGTTCAATAGGGTAACGTATTATTAGAGAAGTGACGGGGAGGTATTTGAGTAACTGTCTCAGTGGTCTAATGGTAGTAAGACGCTCTGGTTCTTGAATCATGAGGCAGCTGATTCGAATCCATCCTGGGAATGCCGTTTTCTTTTAAATTAGTGGCCGAAAGAAAGGAATACCCCGAAATTTGACGGATTTGGTGATGTTGGAGGAGGAGATGTAACGGACTGTAGAGAAGAGACAGATGATGATGTATTTATTAAACAAAATTTACTTACCTTTTTAAGTGAAGTACACTATTACACATAAATACGTAGGTGGATCAGAAGAAAAGTTACAAGAGCCATAATTTAAATGCTTGTGATCATACTAACGAAATTTTCGACAGGGAAGTTCAATAGGTGGCGCTACCTGTCCGTGGAAGTTTGAACTGCGTGCTGTCAGTCGTTGCTGCGCAGTAATAATTCGTAATGGCGAGGCGGTTGGAAAAGTGGTCTTTCGTTAAAGTGAGAGGTGTAAAACGATTTTTTATGGGCTAAGAATTTCCTGAAGCTGAAATAAGCCGTCATCTTGTCGAGGTTTATGGTGAAAACGTTATGAGGAGACAACACGTGGCAAAACAGTGTCGCTTCTTTCAATCTGGCAGGGATTATGTGCCGGGGCCCCACACCGCTCACAGAACACAGCAATTTCTCCAAGATTTCAAGTGGGAGGTTTGGGACCATCCTGCTTACAGGGCGGATTTGGCCCTTAGAGACCTTTCCCT
>AZMS01S00021791.1:211903-223188 GCA_000661875.1 Acanthoscurria geniculata | reverse complement strand
ATTATTATTATTTCTCGACGCAACCGCTTGCGGCACCAGTTTATGACGAAAATATGACATGCATAACTCTGACGTGATTCTGAATATTAAAGCGATTCTAAATATTCTTAAATTGTAAAGCATATAACTGTAATAATGACATTCTCGTGCCAGTTCACTATCAAGTCATCAGAATATCAGGGCTACAGAATTTAATAAAATATGTTGTAGACTCATTCGTTTTCTTCTGCAGCGCGTTTTGTTCTTTTACCACTCTTCCTGTAACCATGTGCCTCGACGTTTATTCGAAATAACGTAAAAATTCCATAATTCCAGCACAGTTTATAATTTTTCTGGATGAAAATAGACATGGAAACCAACGACACAGCCTATTCGGAGGTGATGTCCACTTCCAACAGTGATGATAAGATGTGTGATGTAAGATACGTGTTGACAGAGAAATTACGTAAGGCGTTTTCCGAAACTGCTTCTTTGGTTCCACTGTTACGATATTCTTTGGCACGTTCCTAAATTCCTGGAGAATTAAGGTGCTAACAAACTACACGAATACTACAATAAATTCTCTAAACAGACTCCTGACTGGCGAAGAAACCTTTTCATGTCACATTTTTATACTTCCGGTATTGCTGAACTCTCAAGAGGACTAACTCTATTTGACTGCAGAAACAGATAAATGATAATTACTTCAAAAACACAATATGATAATTACTTCAAAAACAGAAAAACACAGTATGAAAAAACAAATACACAGTAAATATAATGAAACAGAAATTCTAATAGCACTTTCATTAGGAGACATTACAGAAACACGAACTAAAGTATTTCCCAGTCAAAACGATTTTCATATCACAAACCGTGATGGAAACACTTTCGGCTCTTTAAGAGGTTTTTCCTCGTGACTGATATGCTTAGAAAAACCATAGATTTTGAGTCTGAAACATCGCGTTAGAAGAGGTGAAAATTAAAAAAATACGACAATTCCATTCTTTAATTAGAGCTTAAATTAATTTAATGTGCATTTAACAAATAATAAATCGTACTATTCATATTATTTCCTAATTCATTATTATCAGTAACAAGGGTGAAACATTTATTACAGTTTTTTATGTTAACTGGGAAATTTAATTTGACTAAAGATAAGTATCCTTGTTATTTTTGTAGGGCTAATGTATTTCTAAATTCATGTACAGTGTGGAATTTGTGACTACTCCCTGGGTGATCTTTCTACTTAGCACTGAAATTTGCATTTTTTTTCTCTTGTTCTCAATACTCTGTTTCAGGTAGAAGAAATACTGAATTCAGAAAAATGCTATAATTTGAACAAGAGGTTGCATGGAACATCTGTTTCATCTTCTATTTAAAATTTCTGGTTTGGCCATTCGATTAATGATCTTCGTTCAGCTTCTAAGCCCTACCATAGGGCTAGACTGCTTTGGAAAATATTTTCTACTTCCTGTCCATATGAGATTTTATTCATGAAAGCTCTTCTGTCTCCGTGTTGCAACAAATTTTGATTCAATGAGAAGTCCTTCCTTTGTACAATAAGGAAGGACTACTGCACGATGAAATTAATCGAAAAACATAATTACTGTGAAAATTTTCGTTAATATTAACTAATTAAATGGTTTACTAGGAACCCCCTGACACGTCAAGAAAACATTTTGCCATTTTCTCTCCATATATACACATATAGATTCAGACGGTGTGTGTGGTGCTTGTGTTTGTAGACCTTTTGAAAGAAAGAAAAGAAAGGGAACTGGACTATGGTGACATGTGTAAAGAAAGGAAGTGACAGTGAAGGATTATCTTGATAGAAGTGTTGGAATGGTGACAGATAGCAGTTTTCGCAGCTTTCCCTTAACATACAGTAGGTATAGACAGGAGATGATGATGTCCGCACGCACTCAGGTTTCTAGGAAAATAGGCGTGTCTTTGCCGTGGATAGTATCTTTGACCCGTACATAAGCTGTCTGGGTATTTCCGACATGGGGGGACTTCACACTGGGGTGGACGATGATGTGGAAGGGAAGATGAACTCATGTAACAGCAGAGGGGTTAGTCATATGCTCCGGTTTCCGGAAGAGCCACTTTCTCCATTGTAATCTTCGGACTTCCCCCTCCATACCAGACTGATATGGTGAAATGCATCTTGAAGAGAGGGAAACAAGCTTGGCTTCCTTTGAGTCATCTGTTACAAAGATGTCTTTTTTTTCTTTTTCGTAATGCAAAACTAACCATCAGAGTTAGCCATGCAGTATAATGTGACATGTCTGCTTTGTTTCCAATTTTTTAAAAAATGTTTAAGAGTGCTTAGAATTCAGCTTCATTTACACTAAATGCCATGATATATAAATTACAATGGATTTTTTCGAGATGCAGAATTTAGTAGTCTACACAGTATTTTCCAGTTTACTTGCAACCATTAATTTTTTATCTACTTTCACGGTTGTAAATTTCTTCTCTGTTTCCTTAATCACTCCCTCAAACAGGTAGTGGTTAAGTAAAAGAAATGTTTTCGTTGGATTAAATAAGTACATACAAATTTACTGTATGATGTGCGGTTTGTTATAAGCAGCACTGTATTATTAAAAGATGTTTCAATAGTAAATCATTTCATCATGAGCTGAAATATGCAAAATTCAACTTGTAGTTTATAAAGATATGTACTACATCTAAAACTTACCTGTTGTAATCCGTGCCAGATTAGTAATAAATACACACGTTGTATTATAAACATTGCATAAATACGGGTATTATTGCACTGTATAACACTCAAACTCAATCCTGACGAATCACGTTGTTGACAATTAAAATAACACACAAAAACTACCCAGAACAACACAGTGTTTTTACAACAACGTTAGTCTATTTAAAAATTCTTACAATCTGGACTTCTTTCGCCATTTCAATATGGCGTATGTTCATTAGCAGTACCTTTTATAACAAATGAACGACTTGGTTCGCTCTTCTTTTGAAGACTTATCAATGTCCTTAACGGACGAAATATTTCTCCAGTACAATGTTTACGTATATCCATAATCATCATGTTTACTTTTGCAAACTATGCCATCTAGAGGAATTTATGGTGAGATTTTGATCAAATTATACTCGAAAGTACAAGGGGAAGTACTGAATGTAGTGAAATGATTTTTGGGAACATTTAACTTTAGACTTTCTCCTTTAGGTGGTTGCAGTTTGAAACTCCAGTGACGTTATGGTCCGGAACTACACAGATTCAACATGGCGACTGTACTGGTTGAATGGACAAAGGAAGAGGTCCGAGGGATCGTGCGATTTTTGTGGGCGAAAAGGACGAAAACTTTTGAAATTCATCGTGAACTGGAAGCTGCGTACGGCTCGAACGTGGTGACAGTGCAGCAGGTGCGAACGTGGTGTCGTGATTCCGGTGGTGGCAGAGTGAGTGTCCATGATGAACCAAGGACTGGACGTCTGTCCACATCAACGGATCATGTCGATGCAATTGAGGAGTGCTTACGTGAGATTGCCGTGTGACGCTGCAGGACCTGGAAGACAAATTTCATCTTTCGCATGGCACGGCATGGGACATTGTTCATGACCGTTTGGGTTATCAAAAAGTGTGCAGTAGGTGGGTTCCCAGATAATTGACAGAGGAACACATGAAAAACCGCATGAGTGCTTCTCTCGTCCATCTGTTTCGCTTCAATTATCATGGATCGCTTCAATGATCGACGATTTCTTTTGGCACACCATCACTGGGGATGAAACACGGATCTTCAGCTACACTCCGGAGTCCAAGGCCCAGTCCGTGGTGTGGAAGCGTCCAGGGTCCTCAGCTGTAAAAAAATTCAAGAAATTCAAGATACCCACCAGCAGTGGGAAGATCATGGCGACCGTGTTCTGAGACATGCGTGATGTGCTTCTGGTGGATTTCATACCTTCCCTTTGTTCATTCAAGCAGTACAGTCGCCATGTTGAATCTATGTAGTTCCAGACTGTAATATTACTGGAGCTTCAAACTGCAACCACCTAAAGGAGAAAGTCTAAATTAAACGTCCACAAAAATCATTTCACTACATGCAGTACTTTTCAAGTTATTCCGCAGGGGAAGTTACTTTCTAACTTCCCCTCGTAAATGAAAGTTAAGATAGACAGGTAGCCCGTTACAACTTTTCTTAAACTTACAATTTCTCACCAGTTCATTGTTTGAAGTCGGGAATAGGAGGACATTTTTTATGGAAAGAATTAATTTTCACACACGTACATAAAGGGAGCATCATGTGAATAAATATTTTTGGGAGGTAATTCGAGAATCCTGACATGCATACGGACGCTATAGTGCAGTACAAGCTGTCAGTCATTATATTTAGAGACATGAATACGCATGTTTCATTATAGATTTCATTGAAACAGTGCTATTTTTCCGAGAAAATCCAGATTGAAACTTAGTGTATTTTAATATGGATTTTCTCGATAGTAAGGTCTCTAAATATTGCTTTTCCTGCCAGTTGTTGCATACGAGTACTTACAGCACAACGATTCAGGCACCCGCGCACGCACAGACTGTCATGCACTCAAGCACTTCTGGAACAGAATTCGCAACATTTAGGAAAAAGTCGAATAAGGAAAAAACTTCTGGCCTGATTCATTACATTAGTGCAACAAAAATACAGTCAGCAGGAGTTGATAAACTCATTAGTGAGAATATCCCTCACACGCGTAGAGAACATCTTCTGTTCGGCCCGCAGTTTATATATTCAACGTAATTGTAGACACAAAGCTAAAGGACTTGAATTTTGACATTAAACCATCTGAAGCAGACATTGAAGTCAAGGTAGCCACAGCAATGGACAAGGCCTGTCCAGAAAATACTGCCTCTCCTCATATACGAGTTGTTATTTGGGACTAAGTGTCACTGAGTCAAAAGAAGAAAACAAAACATGTCAGGATCTGGTTTTCCATATGGTCTATACGTGTTCCGACAGAACATCTCCAGTTCCGGTAGACATGAGGAGTACTATGTCCTCCGAATAATGACGTCACAAACATGTTCAGTGGGTGAAAATCCGAAGAACTTTTAAAGCAAGGGGCCGATGTAGCTTTGTTGTCATCAAGCAATGTTCAAACACTAGCTGCGACTCCGGAAGGGAGGGGGGTATTACTGTCGTGTTGAAAGAGATCTTGCTGAAGTGTCTGAAGAAAGGAAAGAATCTCGGTCCCCCAGAACATTACTGACGGGCGTTTCACAGTTAAGGACGCCAGTAAGTCGTAAAGGAAATGTGCCGCTTGAGTTTGTTACCGATCCCATATTATAATACTACGCTCTGGGTGAGTCGAAAGATGCACACAAATGCGCAGCTTCTCATATATGAGACAGTAGACATTCCCACACAGTCTCTGCACTACCTCCAAACTTGAACCTGGAAGCAGGGTAAAAGGTGTTCTGCAGGCTGGCGCCAGAGTCATAATCTTCCATCTGATTGTGAACACGTAAAATTCGATTCGTCTCTCCACAGAACAGATTTTTATTGCTCCTCAGGCCAGTTATAGCGTTCCTTGAACCATGACGCACGCTTTCCGAGGAAGTTTCACCATCACTTGCCACTTCCCGATTAGAGCTGAATTAGTGTGGTTGCTAAGCTCGGAAGATGTCCGGCTAGGGAGACCCCTTATGTATAAACCTACTGTTATACACCTAGAAGTCTCTGAGGTCATCTCTCGCGGCCAAGACTCTGTAAATGTCTGGGGGGGGGCTGTTATTGCTTGCGATTTCCTACGTGTCAGCTACTTTCTGGACAATTTTGGGAGGGTAGTATGTGTATGCTGGTAATATAATTAGACCCAGACTTAACTTACACGATGTCACTGGCCAAGATGTTTTTTTTTTCTGAAACATGACTCACAAGGCAACAGAAAGATAACACACAATACAAAAAAGAAAGAAAATAAGAAGTGCAGTGCATTACAGAAATGACAGAGTACGTGGTTTTGAGTGCAATGGATAAGATGTTCTAATCTAAACACACGGATACCTTCTCTGAGGTATCTATGCGTGTTCATTGACATTACTACTAAAATGCGGTTTATACATATTAAAGTTTCGGTATAGCTTTTACAGCAACAATAACGTACCCAATACATTTTCATAATAATTGAACTGCCAACACACTGTATAATAGTCACAGGCACAACATTATGAACAGTTGTGCCTTGCTCAACATTGCAAGAACAAATGTCTGATTTTAATCTTAGGGATAGGTTCAATAATTACGAGACAAACTAATGATGACAAAAGAATAAGCTTAAAAACACTTAACTGACGTTTAGTATTCCACTTCGAGAATAAGACCTACGGATGTGGATTACAACAGCAAATTCAAGTTAAAGAATACAGTGATGTACACTGGGATATTTGGAGATCTTTTGTTAATTTAACTTTAACTGTGGACACGTCTCAACGCAAGGGATTAATATTTGATTTAACTTCCCTTTCTAATTAAGCTGAGAAGTAAGATAAAAAAGGAATATTCTAGAAACGAATGAGTTTAACGTTAAAAAAACATCAGGGTTACTGGACTAAAATAAAACTAAAAAAAAAAATTGCAAATATTTTTAACGTGACCTCTCCTAAATAGTTTTTCCAGTTTACATTTAGAATTGACAAGAGACAGTAACTGCGCTTACAGTAGGGAAGAAACGATAATTACGAAAATAATAGCTCTTATGTAAACAGAGGGAGACTTTTTCTGATGGACCCCATCTGTTTTTCTTAAGTCTCACTACCATCAGACATACTTCATTTGTCATATTGAGGACTGTGACATAACGGGTAAGATGAAGTAATACAAGAAATAAAACAAAATAGAAGAAAAGCATGACTGAATACTGACATAAATCAACCTGAAGTACACAGTAAAGACAAGGTAGCCACAATACTGAACAAGCTCCGGCAAAAAAGAAAAAAAGTCTCCCTCTGATCACATACGAGCCACACTTCGGGGATTTATTGTTTCGTCCCTACCGTAATAGCTGGTATGGGTTAATTGTAAAATAAAACGTGCTAGTACTTTCGGAAGTACTTTATTTTCTTTTCGAAAAGCAACAGCATACTTAAATTACCTTCAGTCGTCAAGGTATATTACTTTTTTTTAGAGGAAGGTACCGCCCTGTTTCCGACTATTACCACTCAAATTCTAATCAAATACTATCTACGAGCCCTGTATTCATTCCATTGTCTTTTTTTGGGGGTGTTCATTCTTTTTTTTTTTATCTCTATTTTTTCTTTTTGTATTCTTGGTCGATTAGTAGTTTCAATAAACTTGGGAGTGGCATCGAGAGATAACAGTACTAGTGATGACTCGTCATGGATAGTCCCAAGTTTTGGAAACCAGTGATCGACATGTAGGCAGCTGCTACTTCGAGAAGACTTTATAAACAGCTCATGACAAAGGAGATGTTTGTACAAAGAAAAGATAGCGGCAGTATGGTGAAGACCATGATTTAAGCGAACTTGAACGAGGCATAATAGTGAGTGTTAGATAGGAAGGTGCGAAAACCGGCTACGCAAGAACGACTCTATCGAGGGTGTACGGTGAGTAGTGGAAGAACAACAAATCAAGCAGTCAGTGAGCTTCTTGAGGGAAGAAACACCAGGTTGATGACAACGGCGACTCGAAAGGATCGTACGAGATACCAGAGGAGCCACATTGCGTCAAATAAGCTGGTAATAAAACAGTAATATCGAGAGGAGAGTTTAGGTATACTCAGCACCCAGGGCATTATAGAGAATGAGGTACAGCATCCCCTTCAGGTACAATTCGTTTCTGCTAAAGATATTGCAAGATCCGTCTGCATTGGGTAAGGAAACATCGAAATTGGACCCTTGAGGACTCGGAAAATGTCGGCTGTTCCGATGAGTTCCGTCTTCTGCTAATATACACCGATGTAAGGGCTGGAGTATGGCGACAATGGCATGAGTCGATGGATTCAAGTTGTCTACAATCAACTGTTCAAGCTGGTGGAAGTGGTGTAATGGTCTGCGGCATGTTCTCATGAGGAGCATTGGGATCCGTAATACCTATGCAACACAGTGTGGACTCCAGATGGTATCTTAATATCACTGGGGACCAGGTACACCCTTACATGTGCATGATGTCTCCTGATTTTGAAGGCTACTTCCAGTAAGATGATACACCACTTCACAGGCTACAGACACTTAAAGGAATCATTCGGAACAAAGGTCATCCTCTAGCGTACACTGAGGAATTGTCTGATGCCACCACTTCTGCATCCCTGCACATATACTTAGAACTGTAATAGCATCCAGCTGAAACAGTTCCACATTGCATCGAAGCTGTTTCGAAGGCCAAGGCCTGCCAAACATGTTATTAGGTAGGTTTCCTAATATTTTGCTACTTCAGTGCATATGTGAAATGTTTATTGCCATTCTGCAGAGCTCGTTTGCATCATATCTGTCCTGAGAACCTTCCGCTCCTTTATGTTCATCAACCTAAAAAGCTCTGTCAGGAAACAGAAAAGGAAGAGGTACTAGTATAACAAATATGTTATGTCTCATGGTGGTGGAAAGAAAATAGACTGGGCGCGTCCGTTTTGCAGGCTTCAGGAAGGAGAATATATATACTAAAAAGACAGTGTTGACGAAACGGAAATTGGACCCCTAATAACAGACATCCTGTGAATCAGTGAGACCTCGTGAAGCGTTTTAAATAAACTCCTGGCTTCTGGGGGAAGGCTTTGGATACTTAACGGAGGCATTCAAGTGAAAGGAACAGGAAATTAGGCATTCCATGGATAATATTATGAACATGGTGAAACTTTAGGTTCGACTTGAAACATCTTTCGGAAGATGAAACTGGTGGAGAAAGGTTACGATAAGGAAGAATGATTAAAACAGAATATGATATCAAAGGATGAAATATGGTTATAAGGCGTGTAAGAGAAGTGAAAATTTGGAAGAAATGATTGAAAAGTGAGGTGAGTCAGTCTCCTTACTTTGCGCAGATCTTTACTGGAGACGCTGTTTTACTTGTACACAGGAGGTAATGTTTTGCAATGCAGCTGCTCTGAGAGTCTGTTGCTATTTTATGGTCACCAACATAAAAAAGCTTTGGCAGAAAACAGAAAAGGAAGGAGTACCAATGTATTATGTATCACGATGATGAAATAAAAAAACAGACTGAGTATGACTCTTTTGCAGTCTCCGGAAAGGAGAATGCATATACTGTGGAGGAAGTGTTGACGAAATGGGAATATGTGAGACAAATGTTTGCACCATACGGTTATGATAGAAACATTTGTTCTTCCCTGACGGTTGTTAAAATGCAACGAATTAGAACAAAGATCTGTTCCCAGGAGAAATTTCTGGCAGCAGGAAAGGAGACGGGAATTTTTTATCCATCGAATTTACTACGGCAGTGGTAAAATCAGCGAAATGTAGATTTTAAGAACAGATGAGGAAATAGATATTTCTCGGCCATTAGTAAATTTACAAGAGGAACAAATTATTTTAATGCTTTTTTTAATTCTCCTTAGACCAAATAAAATAAATGTTCACGAAAAATAATAGACCAGGTTTGTATATATAAAAGAATGCAAACTATGACAGAAACGTCATACAAACATTTATGCATTTTATCGATTTTTTTTCTTTAGAGTGAAAACATGATCTCTGAGGCATATCTCCCATTACAAGAAAAAATAAACATCACGTGCGCATTCTGCGATACCAAATCGTGTTTTTGTTTTCATTAATTTGTGGGATTTAAATGGATGGCTGCATATCCAGGAAAGAAAGCACGAAAATGGCCTTTGATATCTTTAAAATTACACCATTATCGTAGAAGCTGATCTTCGGACAATTTTTCACTGTTATGAATCTTGGAATTTAATAACAGTGAACAAATATTTTAGAGCACTTTCGTTTGTGGGAGGGTGAAGTGCTGGTGTTGCAATCCTCGGAGAAGCAATATCGCCCTTCTACAGAACATCATCGTTACCATGGGAACGATATGATAGTGTCGTGCCTCCACTACTTCATCTTAGACGAAGTTGTATATCTTGAGCATCATTGCGAACAGGGTACCTGATTGCAAAGAAATGGGCTTGTCAGCAAAGCACACCACACCACGAGCGAGTGAGGTATAGGAGAAAGAGATGGGCCTAATGGAAAAAAAAGAAGTTAAACCACACATAATGTATACAGGAAGTATTTGCTTGGCTGTTAAAGTATTGCTCTCCCCCTGTCAGTTCTCCCAGTCCCCTCAGTTCTCGTTCCATAAACGATCAGTATGTTTTGACCGGCGTGCGGGATGATCCAGAATTATCACGTGACCATTTGACAGATGCTATCGCCTCCGCTGTTGTAGTTGGTATCTAATGGATAAAAACAAATAAAAATCCCTTTGAATTATTGCGTAGTTGACAGCTGAAAAACAAACAGTGGGTTCTTCGAAGATGCGAGAACAGAATGCCCAGTTGCTACCTTTGTTTTCAACTCAGGAAAAAAAATTAAACTGTTCAATGTGTTAATTTAAACATCATAATGATAAAGAGTGAAATCTAGGAAACTTGACGCAGAGGACATTTTATCTTTTGAGGAAAAAAAGTCTTTGTGTTATCTTTTGAAGTCACTTTGTAAACAAGTCACTTTATCTTTTGGAAAAAAGATAAAGTCTTCATAAATTTAATGGGATGTTTATTTATAGACATAATAAAATTTCGTCATTGTTATATAATATAAAGAAGTACGGATTAGCACTTCGACGTTGAGGATATGGTAGGTTAAGATAGAAGGAAGGTGGAGGGAGGGAGAAAATGTATGTAGATCAATTAGAGTGGCAAGGTCTTACACTGGACAATACTTTTTCATACTTTGTGGATTGCAGTGCGCGATTCATTACACTATTATAGGAAAAATAAATTTATTTTGGGCGGAGCTTGGGGGGAGTAACATATATTTCTGTTAGGGTACAGTTTATCGGAGTCACAAAGGTAAATAACAATGAACACATGGACACAGGTCGCAACATATTACTTCCGGAAAACAGACCTTGAGATTTCACGTCAGAACTCCTATAACATCATTATAGAGACAACTTCTGAGCTGGCGACGTGAACCGACGTCCGGGACTTAGACATACCGTATGAGCAGAGACAGCGACACCCAAGGGTTGTACGCAACTTGGATACTGCAGGAAGAAACTTAACGCATAGTGGAAAAACAGTAAAGTGATCAGGATATGAAAAAACTCTTCATCTCCTGGTTACTTTTTGTAGGGAATGCTAAA
>AZMS01S00021208.1:218608-228926 GCA_000661875.1 Acanthoscurria geniculata | reverse complement strand
GACGTGCTCCTTCTCGCTTGCCATGTTACACGCTCCGAGTGTTTTTTACGAATGCTTAACTCCGCAAACCACAGTGCACTTATATGCTGGCCGCCTACACGCTTTATTGGTCAACGATTCCCGTCATCACAGCGACATGTGTGACGTCCACGCCACTCGCAATTTTCATTTCGCAAACGGGTAGAACTTTTGCACTTACCTAATAAAATGTTATCGAAATGGATCAACCTGCATGAAGTCGATTTGTAGTGTTATGAAGAAACATCACTCAGGTGTAGTTACAATGTCTTTAGACTCTGCCACTCAATATATCGAACAACACATGAAGTTAATAAAATTTTAAATTGTTTGAATGAAGTCTATTATGTCACTGAGGAGAGAAAGTGAATCGAAATTCTCCATGTTATTTCTCTGAAAATTTATACCATACTTACATCGTTTCTAACAAGTCTGATTCACTTCTTCTCAGTGACATAATAGACATTCTTCGAACAATTTTTCACAGCCTGTCCTAATAGACAACTGGCACATTCCAGAGAACAAACTGTTGCAGACTATGTTTGGAAGTTGCGAAAACCTCGGATTTCATTCAGATAAATTTTTTGAAAATGCACGGATTCCATTCACGTACAGTGAAAGAATTTCAACGTTTCAAACTTCTGAACAATGCCTTGCAGCTTTTCTGAACAATTAAATGCCAAAATTCTTCTATGAAGAACACTAGCAGAAATTAAAACAAAATTCGGTTTGTAGCGCTCGTCTTTAAAAACGTTCGATTTCCATGCAGTGTGAGCATTTTACGGAGGAAATGAGCAGTCCTGCGAGGGACACCATATCGGAAAATCTCGAAATGTGTTAATTAGTGACTTCGAAAAACTTCCCCAGTCGAACACTATATCTAGGGTAAAAGGTGTTCGATTTCTGATATTAAAAAAAAATAATAAACCGAGTTAAAGAACTGCAGGAAGGAAAATCGTGAAAGCCATATTGGGTCGGAACACCAGTTAATGAGATATAGGTCACAAAAAGCTCTCGTGTTTGATTTGATCTCAAGAGAAAAAGCAAAAGCAAAGTTTGGTAAACTGTATGGAATGAAATACTATTAAAAATATCTTTTATATGCTGCATAATTCATAAGTAAGCATTAAGCAATACTAAATAACTCAAGAACTGAATACCGACTGAGTATAAGAAGAAATTTATGCCATTTATTAACTTAAAATTGGTAAGGTTTTTTTTCTGTATTAAGTTACAGTTTGTAAGGACAAATTCCAATTCATCATTCAGCCACGGCCTAGAGTACTGGAGGTGCATAAAACACTTGAGAATGAACAGTGTTTACTTTATCGAGTTCACCTTTACTTGAACAAGTTTTTAGGTAATATTGCCAGACTTTTTTAATTTATAGCACCACTTTTTTAGGACATTCTTTTCTATATCTGTATCTGTCAATACCTTCCGTGGTAGCGATACATCCTGCATTGTTTCATCGTGGCAAATGCAACATTTGTTTTTGCATGAATCCATGGATGTAACAAACTGAACGCCCAGACGTCATGGGTTACGTACCTAACAACGGGTTGGGCTACGCGAGCCCTCAGAAGTGCATCCACAAGTCGAGGCGTGGAGTCAACGAGTTGTTGATACCCTTCTGCACGGATGACCGCCCAGAAATCCTTCAGCGTAGACCATACGTTTATTATATTGGATGGTGCGTGGTAGATGGATCGTAAGCCTGTTTACAATGTGCCACAGATATGCTCCATTCCAAAGGGTTCATATCGGGTGACTGTGGGGCGGGGCAAACTGATGGTGGTGAAGTGTGTAGAGCGTTTCTCGATTAGCCTCCGAGCAACCAAAGACCGGTAACACGGCGCATTATGCTGACGGAACACCACTACACCATCAAGGTGCTTGATAGCCATGAAGAGGTGCAGGTAATCCGCGAAAAGTTCGAAGTACCTCGTACCTGTGTGCGATCGTCCAAGCGGACGAGTAGGCCCAATGTTGACCACGTAAACACGCCCCACACCATCACAGAGCTGCCCCTCTCCAGAACAGTAATTTACAGTCAGGAAGGGTCCATGGCTTCGCTGGGCCTACGCCACACTCTCACGCTCCCGTTAGCTCAAAACAACTGGAATCTGAATTCATCAGACCAGGCTACCCGACGCCACTGTTCCACTGACCAATTCCTATGTCTGCGGCTCAATTCCAGGAGTTGCATTGTGTGACGACGTCCGATGGAGAACAGGTAGCGACAACTGTTCTTTCAGAAACATTGCGTGTTTGGCCTGATTTCATTTCAAATTAGCAGTGATTTCACGCACTGCAGTACGGGCTACAGAGTTCCGTTCGCGAGTTGCACGTGGCTGTCCGGTTCGCTGGTTCACGTGGTAGAAATGCTGTCAATCTGGTACTAACGATACACTCTTGACACCGTAGACCTCGGGAAACCGAATTCCTGCAAGATTTGCCAGCTTGCATGACCCATCCTTCGGCGCCGACGATTAAGCCCAGTTCAAAGACTGACAAGTCAAATCTTGCTACCATGCTGCTTGAACAACTACTTGGAAATGTTTTTTGGGTGTCTCGATTACAGCAGCGCTTCTCTGCGGCTGAGAGAAACGCTGTGAAGCAAGGCTTCACACGCGTAGGTTATGGGTACAGCGCGCTAGGTCTCCGTTTACCACTATTCCCTTGATTTTTGGATTTTTTTTACTTTTAGTGTATTTATCTAATGGTGTTCATATTTTTTTAACTATTATGAAATCTGTGTTCTCCCGAATCGGATTATGTTTTAAGCCCGTTTATAAATTTACCTCATAAATGTCTGGACTTGGAGAAAAACTTTGAACATGACACTCATTTCAAATACATCGTCACCACAAAGACAAAGCGGAACTTCCTAAAATGAATAAATGAGAATATTTAGGATCTGCAGAACGCGAAACGGTTCGGCAACCATGGCTAGAAAATGCCTTGATGCAAAAGGACCAATCGGAGAAGACACAGAATTCATAATAGTTAACAGCAAAAATGTAAACACCATCCGATATATTGAAGCCATGGAAACATGCGAAATCAAAGGTAGCATTTGCAACAGTGAAACTGCGCCATGTACTACAACCATGGATGCTATCAATAGATAAAGAAATAACACAGAATCTTAAAAGCACCAATTTGGCAATATTACCAAAAAAACCTCTTCAAGTAAAACCAAAAGTTTTTCCATCTCAAGTGTTTGGTGCACGTGCAGTCCTCAACACCATGACTGAACAATGATATCGGAGTTGAATTTGTAAACGTTACCACCTATTAAATTAATAAAAAGTTAAAAAAATGAACAAAAAGATAAAAAAAATGTTTATATTCTTTTCTTATACTCAGAGTGAATTATTTAATAAAGTTTCTACATAGCGTGGTGCATCTCTTTGTATTTACTCTGAAACAGGTTTCTTCACTATTTACTTAAGTTTCAGTTTATTTTCGTTCCTCATACTCTGAATATTTTAGATGCCATTGTCTTTAATAGAAAGCCTTGTTTTTGTCGAGGTTTGTGACAATTTTGGGAGTTTCATATTTTAAAAGTCCCTTTTGATTTCACTTATTTATCAAGAATATATTCTTGCTTTGAGGAACCCAAATTGGGAACAGCTGGGAAAGAAAACCTCCACTACCTAAATCTAAAGCTGAATGGTAACTTGAGCAGATTCTAATTCTTAAATTCGGCTTAGATTTGAAAGTACGAGTAAGCAGACATGCCAGAGCTGCATGAAAGAAAACTGAGTTAAAGAGAGCAGCACTTCAGTCAGCAGACATCCTCCATCTCCGTGTGGCTTCTCCTCTGTCGCGAGACATATGATAGTAAGTAAAAGTCTTCAAATGTTGATTTTTCTTTCCAGTTTAGCTTGCTTGTAGTGCAGGGCAAACATAGTGAAGTTCATTTGTTTTTAAATATTTTCCGCTTTTTTTAAGCAAATGAAGGTTTTTGTCAAAAGGAATCAAGGGAGTTTTGAGCTTAAAGAGGAAACGAATTCGCTTTAATTATATGAAGCCATAAAACAAATTTCATGTTGACTCCCTTACGCTCAGAGAATCAGTCATTTTACTTAGAGCATTCATCATAACCGTGAAATAAGGGCGCAGTGGGGCCCCGAAATCAGTGCGATAAAAGATGAGCTTTGAGAAAGGAAAGCCTTCCTGGAGTACTGCAGATTTAAAGTAAATCATAATTTTCGCCAGTGTAATTACCAAAATAGCGGTGCTTAGCTAAACAAATTCGTAGAAAACAAAAACGAAATACATTACTTTTCCCTAAGAAATTATCTTCTTTCAGAAAAGCAAAATGCCTCAGATATAATGAGCAAACACTAAAGATTAAGGAAATTCATGCACTGTTTTAAACTTCTTAGTTTTACTTTAAATATCTTTATTTTTCACTTGTTGGTTTCCCAGAAGAAATATTTTAGCTGACGAAGGAGGTGAAAAAAGAAAAAAAAAGTTGAAATATTTCCTAAAACAGATCGTTGAAAAGAAGTTTCGGGGATGCTGCTTTTGGATTACGTTCTTTGAATGTGCGTTTTTGTAAGTTCTGCCGCCCTTATGTTCGGTTCCTTTGAGACTTATTACCTCAAGGTTTTACCTAACTTCTCGAATTCAGGTGAAATTACCGGGAAATTTAAAATTCTCACGATAAACATGTTGGCGATCAAGCAATCTACAGCCTTCTAAAAAAATAATTGTGAAGGGATTGATCACAAATATTCCATTTGCTCCGGAAGTAATTTAAGAATTTGATTATCCCTCACCACTGTTTAAAAACTAGCAAGAGACTGCAGTTTCGAACCGTTTGAGCTATGCATAATATAGTCAGAAGTTTATACTGTATTAGAAGGGTAGTGCACCATGTTTATAGAGAATGAAGTTCTTCGGATACGTTGTAAAGGTTATCGGTTGTGGCAACACTTTTGATTAAACTTTAAATGTTACTCTTCGCAATGTTCTGAGAACCAGAATACGAGTACATCTAGTATTATTCATTTTATAAATTTAACTTTTTTCATGACTTCAGACGAATACGGCAATGAAACTGTTCCTAATTTTTGCTGTCATTAATTTCGAAATCTGCTTTCTTGCCATTTTTTTAATTGAGTGCAAACAGTATGATCTTTGAGAAACAAGGATCTTCTGCATGCCTTAGGAAATTTCACAAAATTCCTATTCTAATGTAAGGCTTGAGGGTTGATTGTATGTATCAAGATGTGTTTCTCGCTGGAAAGGGAATTAAACAATTATCTGGATAGAGTTGCCTGTGATACCGAAAGTTGGTCGAGGAGCGAGTTGTTTTTTTTTTTTTTCGAAATGAATGGCTTAAGCAGCTTGATCGCGGTTTCCGCAGATGGTAATCCCGAGATTTTAACGTGGGTTCAGTTTTTTCAACCCATATGAAGTCTTGACTCTTATGTATATATGGATATTATCATTATTTACATATGGACATTTCCATTATAAAAAAAAAAAAAAGGAAATTCCTGATTGATGTGTTCTCCTTATGGGGAAGTGGACCTTATTCAACCTTTATCAACTGCCTCCAACCAAGAATTATTACTACTTTTTCTTTTTTTGGTTTAAATAAATTGAAACTGAACTGAAAATTGAACTGAATGGTATAGTGAACAGTTTCTTGTATAAGGCTGTTTGAGTACTCTTGATATTCATCTCGTCACTCGTATTAGGAGATAGCAGCTTGCAACATCCTGTCTTCTGCGGACATTACTCCAGGTTTGTACTTCACCACGGATCCTCTTAAGAGTTAAGGATAAAGGATTATGGTGCATGGAACATCCAGCTAACGGAGATGATAAACTCTATGCCACTCTTGAAGACGTTCGATCACCGTGGGATGGAAGATGATAGGAATAAAAAGCTGAGTGCAGAGGAAAGATCTTCGAGGACATGGGAAGATTAACATTGGTCTAACCTTGCATTTTTCTGCTATTGCGGTTTCGATTTTTTGGGTTATGTGTGTCGTGAAGGATATCTGTTAATCTCCAGTGAACCCAGGTTTTTGATCTCTCACTCGGGTACTATATTTATTATAGAGCTTGAAAGGTGAGAGTTCTTTCATAGTACTCTTTACATTAAGTAGCCAGGTATGGTTTTTAGCAATGTTTATTCGAAGTCGCCTTCCGGCTTAAAAGTTTAAGATGAGGGTTTTGTTTTCTGCATTTTCTTAGGTATGCGCTTGTATAACTTCGTTATGACATATGCACACTCTTTGAAAAATAAAACAAAAGTAACGAAGCATCTCAGAAGAGTAGTCCTGTACCCGTGAAACATAACGCGCAAACATCTGACGGCCTAACATGCCAATGATTAAAATTCACAGCCACTAAACATACAGACAGGTCCTGGTCCGCATAGAATGTGTGCAGTCTAGCATGTGAATAAAGAGGGTTCCACAGTAACACGAACAAGTCTGATCGCTGCAGCCATTACGTTTACGTCTGTAGAAAAGGAATATCTTTACGTCAGTATCTCGGCGTCCCGCTGCGAAATCCTCGACTACTGTTCCGACGGCCATGTGAGTAGCTCAGTGACTTCGAGAGAGGACGAATCGTTGTCGTGAAAGAAGCCAGCTGATCATGTCGCTGTATCTCCTGGCACTTCGGTGGGGACGATGCTTGTGGCAGTGAGTCCAGGAAGGCACAAATAGCAGCCACGAGGGCAACGGCCGGCATAACGAGACGAGGGCAGCACAGGATTCAGAGATTGTTAGAGAAGCGAGAACAACATGGACTACGTCCCTATTGATCACCCCAAGACATGTATCGTCGTCTCCAGACAGTGGAACTTCAATACTGACCATTGCCAGACGACAGGGAGACCTCGGATTACACTCTCTGCCCCAGTTAGGACGGCTACCACTTACCACTGCCCATCGAGGGCACAGTATGCAATAGTGTTGATCCCGAGAAACGTAAACTACATCCGAATGGCGCCGTATAGTTTTCATTGATTAATCACGGTTTATACTTGGGGCTGATTACCGACGAATACATCTCTGTAGATTGGCCATACAGGGCACCGACCTAAGTTTATTGTGTAGCTGCACAAAGTCTGAGTACCCGGGATGACTGTATGGAGAGCCATTTCTCTTGATTGCCGGACACCCAAACCAGTCCTCTTTGGAACCCTCACAGCACAGCGTTTATTCCAAGTCATCCTACGGTCTATACTGTTGCCACAGTTGTCAAAGAATTCCTGGTCTTTTTATGAGCACGATAGTCCAGGTCACACTCGAGCCTGATTTCCCGAGCTCTCGCCAATCGAGTACGTGTGAGCCAACCCAGAATGTGTACAAACCGGCACAGCAATTAGACGATGTCCAGAAGAATGTACCGCAGTACACCATTAGAGAACTAATAAATAACCATATTGCTCTGAAAATATCTATACATACCCCATGCTGAAAATTAAGAGAATACAGCCATGTTATCTCTATGAGGAAGGACATTCCATTTGGAATATCTCGAGAAGTATGGTCGGCTAACAGATGATTTCAACACATCCAGTAGGTATTACTGGTACGAAATTTGCACTGCAGTCAACATCACAATGGAATTAATTTCCGTTATATGAAAAATAAAAGAAATTTAAACTTGTGCTATTTAGAGTTTTTTCCAACTCAAACATTTTGTTAAATGCCAGCTTTTTCAATTTTAGGAAACAAAGTAGTTTGCAAGCAATTATTTATAGTTGTTAATTAAAGTATTTAACTGCTTAATAAGAGAAGTTGAAGTTTTGATCCGTTTTCCGTAAATAATCAAACAATGCATGATTATATTAATTGCATTGCGAAGATCTCACCAGTTTTTGTAACATTTTTTCAAATCAACTGTTTGTCAAACATTTTCCTTCAGGTATGCCACACAGAATGTCCTTTCTCATAGAGATAACATGGCTGTGTTCTCTTAATTTTGAGCATGTGTATACACACATACGTTCTCATATTTCTATATATCCTCATTGCACATACTCATTTTCATCGCAATCAGCTTTACGGTGCTTCTGTTTTTTCGGTCAAAGAGTGCATATAAATCAGCAAAATCCGATTACACGAAGAACTCACCGGATGGTGGAAGTTTGAGATCAGGTATATAAATATTGAAAATACACGGCACCAGTGCCGATTTTTACAGGATTTCTCTCTGTACGTTTGCAATTCTAGAGGACCAGTGATTTATTTCAAAAAGGAATTGCCTGTTGGTGAGAAAATATTCGACAGGTTCGAGACACGTAGACTAACAGTCAAGTGTTGAAGCTCATGATATACGCGCTTGAGAGGTAGTCTATTAATCCACACTTGTCAAAGTTTTTTTTTTTTAACTACATCTATGAAACAGTATAGCAGCATTTTCCCTCTGTTCATCCCTCTTAGTGGTGGAATACTCCTAACCTCATAAGCTACTGGGTTACATTGTGGTGTGGGATAAAGCCAAATTTCACCTTTTGCATGATTCTTTTACAGAGAATGGATTTGAGTTTAAGTACTGCTCCGGTATATTTCTCAAGAATTTAGAAACTACAAAATGTTTCCTAAGAAATTAGAAACAGAGAGATAGCGCAGCTATAATCAGTGCCTGGCTTAGGTACAGGCTTAATACTTGGAATTTTCAACTTATTTGGTTAAAAGGAAGTTTTGTTGCAGCTGCTGAAGTAAATCTGAATGCAGTTAATGCAGCTGCCTTAACAGGTGTACGTATTTTGGATTACTTAACTTGTTATAATGTCAGGTATGAGTAACTTTACATTTGGGTATTGATTATATAGGTTTGCGGGAGAAGGTAGGTTCTCCGCACTTACATTATTTTTTCGTAGATGTGGCTTTTTGATTTACTGTTTTGTGCCGGGTCAGTGAACTCTACCCATGTTAGAGCAAAATGTTTTTCGTAGATTCTGGCAAAGATATGCCATTTGTCATCGTCTTCTTCGTGTAACTGTGAGTTTAGCTCTTTACTTTTTCCCATCGTGAAGTGAAAACATTTTCAGTGATTTTTGTCCACATACAATTAATTTTTGGGACCCATAATACCTCTCTTATATTGACTATTCAGATATTTTTAATTACAGCGAAATCCATGGAGGTGCTGTCTTTTCTAGGCTTTCCTGAGCTTGTTCCATTGTTTCGTCAAATCTCCAAACTAGGAAGGAAATCCTATTATAGGAAATCCTAAAAGGAAATCCTATTAGGTCCTGTTATATTATAGGAACTCCTATCAGGTACTATTATATTATATTATAGGATATCCTAAAAGGAAATCCTATTAGGTCCTATTATAGGTGGTAGATACTTCTATGTGTGTTCTTTGGATGTTGTGCATCAGACTGCTGATTTCCTCATCTATACCCCCTTTGCTGAATATGATGCAGGGCTTTAAAATCTTGTCTTCGGAAATTGTCCTCAAGCTTTTCCTAATTTATGATTTCATGGTTATTCTCCAGCGTGCTGGTGACCGTATTGAATTTGGAGTGATGATGGAGTTAGGCAGCAGCTGGACCGGACATAGCTCGTTTCTGTACTCATAGCAGTTTCGCCTCGTCTGTGTGAGATGCGATCATTCCGGTAAATGCTATGGTTTTGGAGTCGTTAATTACAGGAAATTAGCTTCGTCTCTCACAGTAGAATTTGGTCTAAATATTAATACTAAATGTAGTCAAAAATCTCGTCTCACTTAAGTCATTGCAGTTCCATAAATTATTCTGAAAATGTTATTTTTGTAATATTCTCGTTATTATTCGCTTTGTTCCGTTGTTTCGTAGTTGCCCTGTTGGTTACTGGGGTTTTTTTGCTCAAAGGCCAGGAGTTGTCAAAGAGCTCCAAGAACACAAACACACTAAGTCAGAGAACCAGCTCGGGCCGTGTGGGCAACACTCGCCAAACTACTGGAAGACCAGTTGTCCCCGTGCGGAGTTAAGTGGTTATACCTGGTTTGCTGTAATTTTCTTCGTGTCTTGGTATTATTTGGTCATTGGTTCATTTCGCTGGAAACTCTGTATTTTTTTCGAAGGGACATTGCACGTCCTGTTCTGTGTATTTCACATATCTTTTTTTGTACATATATGTATCTTTAAAGTTTATAAACCGTACCAACAGAGGATGGAGTATCCCACAGTTTGCACATTTTACTTCTGGACATTACTTTCTTTCTGTACATCCACTGGTGCTATTTGGACCAGAACACTTTACAAAGTTAGTAATATTGCAGCATATATAACACTATATGAAGAGTGGAAAAACAGCAGATAGTTGTTG
>AZMS01S00019827.1:38356-49181 GCA_000661875.1 Acanthoscurria geniculata | reverse complement strand
AAAGAAATTATCTCTGAGAGTAGTGTTTCCGAAAGTGGGCAGCGCCGTCCCCCCGGGGGGGGGAGAGCAAGGGGGGCGATGAAGAAATATTGGTCGGTAGTGGGACAGTGAGGGAAAAAGGGGCAGGAGTGGCATCAGGACCAAGTAAGCATATTTTAAAAAAAATCTGTATTGCAAATTCTAAGTCACAAAAACTTGAGTAAGACGTACGCTTTACAAGGAATAAAATTAACAAAGTTATACATCAGAGCACTGTTTTACCTCAATTTGTGCTCAGAAGTCGAAACACAGTTTGCATCTTGCAACAGACTTTTGGAATGTATGAGGGCACTCATTGTTTTAATTTTGAAGATGAACGATTTTGAACGTTTTTATGATGTCAAAATGCTTTCAAGTGATGATGATGAGTGAGGAAAAGATATGAGGTTTGATTTACATGAAAGAGATCGACATGGAGAAACAACTTTCATAGCCATACTTTCCTTGCGAAATAATGAAGGAAAATTTATGAGGTTCATCTTTATTAGATGAATCGTCTTGTAACATCAGTTCTCTCTATTCTGTAATCATCTGTTTAATTTGTTCATTTTGAATTAGGTATTGAAAAAAAATGTAAATTTAATGCAAATGTTTTAATATTTTATCGCTATTTTAATTAAATGTTTAGAATTGAAGAAAAGCGCTAAATTTGAACAGCGTCGTACCAATTACATGAAAAGTACCAGTTTGGTAGTAAGTTCGGTAACACTAAACAGGACAAGCGCCACACAGTTCAGACAGCAGCAGACGCAGTGGTTCAGGTGGCCATCACTTTTCACTTTGCAAATGTCAAGGTTCTAGGTTTGTAAGCAATGCAAGTTATCTTTAGACTTGTAATGCATATTTATTGTAATTTATATTATAATAAATTTGTGTATTTTGTCGGGTTTGCATGCTTTTTATTTACTTTATTTATTTGCTTGAAATGTTTTATAGAATATAAACATAGCTTCTTTCATCTTTCAAATAGAAAGTTTGAGGAGGTTATGTTTGTACTTCTTTTTCCATCTCTGAATAATTAACGTATTGAGAGTATACAAGCATCACTTGGTATGCCAACAGCTAAGAAGTAAAATCATTAGTATTACTAATCGGCAGTACATGCTTATGTTTGTTTATCACCCAGTTCAACTCTTTATGTTCCGTCCGAAAGGCCGTACTGCAACGTCATTAACGTGGTCCGTATGTTGTTCGTACGGAAATCCGGAGTGCGGGTCTGTATTCGTGAGAACAGGCCTTAACTGTAACTTCTGATGTTAAGTAGTTCTTAAGTATTAATTTCCTTATGTTCTTTCTCTACTCCATTTTGTGATTGGTATGACTTTTACAGAGAATTGACATTTTTTGTTCCAGATTGAAATATGGCCGCAGCACACAAACAAAAAGAGAAGTGTAGGCAATATAGTGTGGAACATCTGAAGTATGGATTTGCATCAGCACTAACTAACCAACAGCAATCAATGTGCCTACCGTGTGAAAGAGTCTTTCAAATGAAGCCATGAAATCTTCCAGGCTTCTTGAACATTTAAAGAAAATTCACTCTGACAAAACAGACAAATCTTATATTTTCAGTCACATCGAGAAAACTTTGAGAAACGGAAAACCATTGGAAATATTTTTGCTAGCACGTCACAACACTCCAGAGATGGTTTACGTGCAGCATACAACATCTCATTTCTGGCTGATTGCTAGATCTTGGTAAGCTTCATACAATTAGAGAAGAGCTTATTCTGTCTGCTGGTAGTAAGAGAGGTTCTGCACACAGATTTGCACAAAACACCTGGACAAATTAGTAAAGCTATTCCTCTCAGTGATAACTCTGTTCAAAGAAGAGTGGATGAAATGGCTGAAAACATTGAAGACACATTGTGCAAAATGCTTAGGACTACAGAATTTAGCTTACAGCTTACAGAATTTAGCCTACTCTGCCAGGCAAAGAATCTTTGCTTCTTGTTTATGTTCGTTTCGTTAAAGATGAAAGTTTGGTTCAAGAGCTGTTATCTGCAAGACAACTAGAAACAGATACAAAAAGAGAGTCAGTATTTCGCGTTGTTGAGTGTTTTTTCAAAGAGAAAGACTTCCCGCTTACCAACATTCTTGCTTGTGCAACAGTCGGGGCACCATCGATATGGGGCGCCACCGTGGCATCATAAGTTTCTTGAAAAAGCTGCACCTGGTGTGTTTAGGTGCACTGTGTAATCCACAGGCAACAACTGCTAGCAAAGGACCTAAGTGGTCGACTTCACAAATCAGTGAGCAGTTATCACAGAAGTAAATAAAATCGAGGAACATGCTCTCAATTCCCGACTGTTTGAACAGCAGTGCACTGAGAATGATGAAGATTTCGAACTTTGGTATTGCACATAGAAGTTAGATGGCTGTCAAAGGGAAACTGCCTGAGACTTTTCTATTCACTTATTAAAACAGTTATTGAATTCTTCTAAGACCGCAATTGTGATTTCTGTGATGAACTAAATATCCTCAAGTATGGTATCGCTTACTAGGCAGATGTATTGACAAAGTTCGCCGAAGTCACTTTGAAAGTGCAAGGAAGTGAGGTTAATCTTTCAGCCCTCTACACGTTTCTGTCCAAGTTGCAGTTATTCAAACGTAACATATCCCGTCGTGAGCTCTTCCAGTTTCCGAGCCTCTCTGAACTGGAGAAGAGCATACCAGATGATGACCTTCAAGTGTATTGTGCACACCTATATGAGCTGCACCTATATGGGGGAGGGGGGAGTCAGTGCAGTCGCTCATCTTGCTTCCAACACGTTTGACAGATTTCAGGGTATTTTTTGCTTAAAATACCAGACTGGGTGATCAATCCATTCCTATATATCAGCAATGAGGAAACAGGAATGATGGAGGAAGAGCTGGTTTCACTCCAAAATGACACTGAGCTAAGGCCAAAGTTCAAATAATTGTATCAAGATTTCTGGTCACAAAAAACATTTCTGACAGCTATCCTGCATTGCGGAATAAAGCCAAGATGTACTTTATTGCTTTCCCAACATCATATTTAGTGGGGGAGGGGGGAGTCAGTGCAGTCGCTCATCTTGCTTCCAAGCAAAGAAACAGATTTCAGTTGCTGAACGCAGGGATCTAAGACTTCTTAGTTCCTTCCAGCTTGATGTTGAGAAGTTGGTATCTGTGCACCAAGCACATCCATCCCATTAAAACTGTGAAGAGACTGTCGTTACAGGTGCGATGTAAATTTATCCTTTCATAGTGCTGAAACAGCTAAATAAATTGGTTTACCACGTTTAGTTTCATTTGTGAATTACATAGGTGTGTGTACACTACTGTGCTATATTAGTTGTTTTGAATTTGCAGTAGACCTAATTGAAAGCGGTGTATGTGGGGGGCGCTAGGGACTTGGATGTTTCACGGTGCGAATAAGACACGTGGCACACAACCACTTCTTGTCGCAGTACGACCCCGTAGCAGGGCACAGCTTTTTGTAGATCACTATTAATACTGGTGTGGCGTCTGTTGGTGTCTAACGTAAGTAAACTCTTAGAGCGGGAGGTGACTAATTTTTTGGCCGGTAAGCTTATATCGTTTAACGGATTATCTTACCATCATAATTTGGAACTTACCATCCTAATGTCCTAAGAGACAGCACAAAGTTGTTTCCTATCTCTTAGCAGATTTAAGTTTATTCGCGTACAATTTTTTATAACCCATCCATACTCCTCCTAAAAGTTTTGAGCTAAAAAAAACTAAGCCGTTGAGAGCCCCGTACAATATGAGTGTAGTTTTGTTGTTTTTTTTAAATCTCAGTGCTATCAATCTATCTGTCTACCTGTTGAAGTGGATGTCATTTGTTGAGAACAGACCAGAGCTGTGTTTACTGTGGAAACAGCTCTTCATAAAAACGTAAACAATGTTCCAGTTGAAAGACTACTTAGTTTCTGTTGTGTGATAAAGATTTCTTAGTGCTTGAACAACTGTTACACATCAGGGTCGTTGCTGATATACTAAGTCAGTCGGACTTGAAACCACAGCTAAGCGCCGATCGTTTTCCTTTATTTTGAGTGCCACTGATGCTTACTGAGTTATCTTAGCTCTATATCCTTGAAATACTGTTATTCCACTCTTATAACTGCGGTCTTAATTACTACAGTTCTGACCATCTTCATACATGGGGTAGTCAATACAAATTGGCTAAAGTCATGAGACACCTGTGTTCTCAAATTCCGTTAGCTTGCAAGCGTTGCTTTGCGCCAGCCTTAAATGATGAATAAAACCTACAGGTCCCAAAGTAAGTCGTCATGCGATCTTTACATTTCCGATCTTTGCAGGCCACTCCTTCAAGAGGAATCGTGAGTGTATTCCGATCATAGCACCTCTCCTTTCTAATAATTCTGCATTTCCTAGTATTCCTCGACATTTTATCACTCCGAAGCCAGAGCTGCATTTTGGTTATCATGCAAGTTTGCTACAGCTCGAGGACTTGAAAGACCATTCTGATCTTTATAATAGTCCTGAGTATTACAAGGTATGGCGTTTGTTTAACAGATGGTGCAAAAATTTTATACTGCCGTTACAAAAGTGATCCGTTAAATGGCAATACAGATTATCATAATCTTAAGTGAATTTTTTTCAATACACTGCTCGACACTGAAATAGCCCCATCCATAAGGACAGAAGTAGGTGACGTAGCGGTCTGAAAATTCGCATGTGTGTGCGGGCAGATGAGACATGGAAATTATTCCGGTATGCAGTGAATATCGTGAGATGTGCGAGAGATAAAAGGGCAAACACGGGTCACCGAAGTCATCTCATTTCCCCGTGCTCAAGGTATTGAGGTGTTACAGAAAGGTACAACGGTGTATCGAGTGTTGTTATAATCTTTTCAAGATCCAAAGATGTCTCGTATATCTCGTCTCCAGCCCTGTTAGCAGCTGCAAGCGTTTGAAGTGGCACACTTCTGTGAAGCTGGATGGTCGACTCGGCGAATCGCAGCCCATGTGAGTTGTGATGCCAGAACAGTAGGACGTTGGGGTCACCAGTGGTTGCAAGAAGGAACCTACAGCCATCATAGAGGGACTGGTGCAGTCAGGCGGACGTCAGCACGGGCATTCGTTGCCGGACACGTGAGGACGCCAGGCTATTGCAGCGATCATTCGACGGGCTGTAGATGGTGCCACAGGCATCTCCGTCACATCTCGGACGGTACATCGGTGAATGGAGGAGGCAGCCCTGCGCTCCTGGCAGCCACTGCATCTACTACCACTGATAGAAGGACATCACCGAGCTCGGCTGGATTGATGTTGGGGTAGGGCTGCCTGGCGACAGGAACGGCACCTCGTCTTGTTCAGCCATTAGTCCAGATACTAACTCCGTGTTGACAATCGTCAAGTCAGCGTCTGGAGACTGTGTTAAAAGGGCGGATTCTTCTCTTTCTCCGGAGCACCACACAGCTCGCCAACAAGGTATCCTCGTATGGGGTGACATGTTACCGTAGGCGGTCACTTCTTGTACCCATTAATGATAGTGTGCCCTTTAATGATAGCTAAATGGTAGCTAATTCGCCCTCCTTCAGCTTAAGGCATCATGTTGGATTTAAAAGGTACTACACGTGAGCAGGAGGGGGCAAGCAGTAAAATTTTCAAATATTCGGTAAACAATACTGTCCTGCAAACCCGGGTTTATTATTGTGACACATATAGATAAGGGCTATTTCTGCTCGTTATTTAATAGGCACTAGTTATAATTTTCACATATAGGTAAGAGCTATTTCTGCTCGTTGCATTTGCTCCCGGCAAATGGAACGGCAAATACAAGATTATGTTAAATCTGGGAATACTCTGGGACAGTACCAATGAATGGTCTCTGGCCTTTCTTGCCAGTAAAAAAAAGAGACAGTAAAACAGTAAAGTCTGCTAATGCGCAGAATGTAAGTGGCAGTTCTTTCAGATGATGTCTATAAAAAAGTTTATTACTCCTTAAGACTACTATGAAAGCTTCAGAATGATCGATATGGAACTCACGGTTGTTCTCCCAGTGGCCAATCAAAGGCCCGTATTATTTCGCCTCACAATCTTCGCATATCATTTGATATTGTTAAACTACATGTTACAATTATTATAGTCAGTTGACTGACTTTAAAGTCATGCAAGTGTGAATCTGCATGACCTAAATTGATTTACTTTGGACTTAACTCCTCAAGTGCTACGACTGATGACGAGAATCTGCTTCACTACACAGCTTTTAACTCAAGAAGTACAAAAGAAAGGGTCTGTATTTACAAGATATGATAGGTTTGTAGTCTCAGTTTTTTCCAGGTTGCACATCCATATGTGAAATCTTTTAGAAATTAAGGCGAAAAGTGTTAGAGTGAACAGAACAGGCAAATGCAGCATTTCATACTTTGAAGGAACTCCTCCTAATGACATCTCGCTATGGCTCTTTCGAGCCATCGATATCTTTTTCGACATCATAACAACGTCTCTTCTGTAGACCTAGGACTGTTCTGCCTCAAAATGATCAACCCATCGTGTATGGTTCTCGCACATCATTTAAATCAGAGAAAAAGTATTAGTCCACGTAGCTAGAATGTTTGTTTTTTTGGCTTAATGAACTGTCCACTAAGGTAATTCTGCTTTTGCAGCGCAGACGTGTCTCTGTGTGCCCAATAGAACATTTTTGATCAGTCTTGTAGATAGGTGAAATAAACATTCTAATTCCAGACTTGAATATGTATTCCTATCTATTATCTTAGCTAGAAGATAAATGAGCTTCCCGATATCCTGTTGTTTGGGAACCCACTGTCTGACTGGACGTAAGCAAGGAAAGAATTTTTAAAATGATGAATTAAAAATTCTTTCCGTGCTCACTGAGACAGTAAAACAAATGGTTCAGCAAAACAACTTCTAACTGGCTCGAGGAACCAGTTAGAAGTTGAAATTTTCCGTGATACAGAATTTGTGTTACGTGTCTTTTTTTTTAGAAGAAGCACATTGGCAGTGCACACTCTATTCTCAAAAGGGAAGCTCGGTATTTTACTGTGATTTATAAAATTAGTATTAATAGTGTACTACAGTATTAATAGTTAGAAGAAGCACATTGGCAGTGCACACTCTATTCTCAAAAGGGAAGCTCGGTATTTTACTGTGATTTATAAAATTATGGTAATACCCAAATAAAAAGTACCCCTTAATGTAATAATAATATAGCAAGGCTACATAAGCTCACTGAACAAAAAATCAGTGACCTCCAGATGGCGCTCCAGTATTAATAGTTTTTTGTACTACAAAAAGCTGTGCCGTGCTGCGGGGTTCATACAGTGACCGGAAGTGTCCGTGTGCCATGTATGCTTCGCGAAACATGGGTCGCGCAAAAGATGTGAATGAGTGGGAAAAAGGTGTTATTGAATTTGGCCGACCCAAAGGGAAGAAGGTGCTGACGTCGCAGGTGTATCGAAACCTACTGTCCACAGGGTCTTCCACCACCGCAATTCACCGTCACCAGAACTGCGGTAGAAAGACTTATAGTCACCAGAATGTTTACTAATAGTCACCAGAACTGCGGTAGAAAGACTGTGCTCACCAATAGGGATCCGCCGTGTGTCACGCACTGTGAGGGCAAATCGCTTTGCAAAGAGGCAACAACTCCTTCACTCAGTCAATGCAGGCTACAACAAGCTGTTTCCGAATGGACACTCAGAAGGGAACTATAATCTGGAGTAGAATGCCTCGGAAGAAACCGATGCTAACAGCTATGCACAAGGCTACACGACTATAGTGGGCGCGGTGCCACAAACGCTTGACTGTCGACTTTTGGAAGCGTATTATCTGGTCGGATGAGTCACGTTTCTTATTCAACATTTTCTCAGCGAAATATTCAACATTTTCTCAGTGCCTTATGGACCAAAGAATCGCTTGATTCACACCTTTTTGCGGTCGTTTTCTACAATTCGCAAAATTATTTTTCAAATGAGTTTGAAAATTTTCTATAGTTTTTAAATCACCTTTTCGTTTTTCTTTCTTTGTGGTTTTCATAGTCGATGCAAATGATAAAAGAATCAGCTGGGTTAAGGAAATCGCATGTTCTCCCTAAACAGGCTGAGTGCCTCAAACTATCTAAACTCGAAACAGTATGAAATTACCGGAGTGTTAAATATGACTAAGGAAAATTACTCAGTATGGGTTAAAAATAATATTGTCTTTGGTCATTGAAATGTAAGAAAGCAGAAGAGAAATTTTGGAAAAATCAATTGAAAAATCATGAGTTAGGCAAGTGGTTTGAAGCATAACTTGGTATATATGTATCATTTGAAATTTACAACGGAAAACATTTGATATGTCTCATATAGTAATAAAAAGCTTTTGAGAAGATGTAAAAAAATAAATATACTGAATTTGGTGCCTATAAAGTCTCAGTGAGAAAGAAATATAATTATTGAACAAAACTCTGGTACTGATGAAGCCTTAATTCAATATATTAATAGGAATACAACCAAGTACATACTTTAGCTGATCCAAAAGCTTTATTAGAGGTAAAAATCGGAGCTTACAAAAGTTCCGAAAAGCAGGAAGGCTTTTCATGATTCACAGGTAAGGGAAATTCCAGATACTAGCTAAGTATCACCTTCTTGGTTCGTACGATGTTGCCAGTGAAACTGCTCAAGTCCTTTCTTCTAAGGCGGGTTTATCGATTCATTACTGATGCAATTTTCCGTTGTTTTAATGATTGTTTCTTTAACAATTCTTTTGGTCTTATTATATTCTGTGTGTAAAATTTCTATTGGGTTATCTTTCAACTTGCAACCACATTTTAACACATGATTTACTAAATTTGAGTTTTGATTTTTGTTTTTTAAATTCCTTTTCTGCTCATTCAGTCTGGTTTCATAATTTCTGCTCTTTTCGCCAACACAACAATTTCCACAGGTCAAGTTAATCTTGCATATGCGTGGTGTAATTTTGTTTTTATCTTTATTACTAAATTTTGCTACATTTCCTATTTTTTGGCCATTCTTGTTTACGAATTTAACTAGTTTGTTATTTGATTTCAAAGTAGCAAACTAGTAAATAACTAGTTTGTTATTTTGTTATAATTTTTAACATACGTTACCCCAATATGCTTTATGTTGTTTTTGATTTGTTTTTTGGGTTATTTTACGTAAAATTCTGTTTTACTTAAATGCTTAAAAACTAATTTTTTCGGTTATTGATTATTAAGGAGGTTTTTCGCCGTACTGATAATTGCTTGTTTGAGAAATTCTTCAGAAGTTAATACGCATGGTCTTTTTTTAACATATTCTTGTCAATGTTGTTCAACACAGTTTTTGAATGGTCGCTTCTATAATTTAGAACTGCATCAGATTTAAATTTATTAGGTGAATACTTCTAATTTCTGTAAGTACTTTTCCTAATTATTTGGATGTCCAAGAATTTCATAGTATCAAAATGTTCCTCTTCTTTTATTAGAACTATTGAAGGTAGAAACTTTGTGATTTTTTTCATGAAATCATCTATTTTATGCGCTTTTTCCAGTTTGATAGCTATGATTGTGTCATCAACGTATCTCTTGTAAAAAAATATACATATCCTGGAATTCTTTTAGTACTTCCCTTTCTAAGATAACTATGGCTTATTCGCTAAAATCATCGAGCAGGAGCTTCCGATGCATAATCCTTGCTTTTGTTTGTAGAAACTGCTGTTGAAACTGACGTGTATGTTATTTAGGTAAAATTCCAGCACAGATAAAAATTGGTTTCCTGTAATACCAAATTTCTCGTAAATACTAGCTTCTTTAGATACAACGCATTATTTCATATTTTCTAAAACAAAATTCACCGGAATGGACGGATGCATACTTTTATATCCAGGCTGAAAAGTCTATATTGATTACAATATATCTTCCTTAGTTCCTGTAACTGGTTAATTAATTCGTCTGAATTCCTGAGGGAGTTTTGAAAACTAATAAGAGATAAACCGCAAAACAAACTACTTGCAGTAGTTTGTTCCAGATTTTTTGCCATAGAAATTGAATGAGCTCATTGTTTGACTCCTTCCAGCGTTGTGTTTTTTATGGGTTAGTGTAAGTATATACTGTATTAGAATGCTTGTTATGTTTAATTCTCTTTTACAATAGCAGCAATATTTTGTAATTAAAAATGAGATGCATAGGTAGAATTTTGTGCTTCACAAATAAGTAATTACATTAGTGGAATTTTCCCTAAGAAGTCTCAGAAATCAGTGTTGAAAAATCCTAATCAGCTGTAGGTTAGAGTGAGTGGTTCTCCTTCAAAAATAGATGCGAATGAACTAACGTGTCATAGAGTAAATAACTTAATCTTTACAGGTAACTTACCGGAGAACTTTCTAACAAGTCAATATTCCTGCTGACTTATTGCAGATACGATCTACATGAACATTCTGTTTCAAGTTCTGCTGAATATAGATACCTAGAAATTTCACTTGTTTACCAGCAACTAATATGTTGGACTGTCAGGTATTTCTTCTATGGAAGGTAACCCAGTTTTTATCAGGATTAATGGTGAAGAAATTTTGACTAAACCAAGAAATATCGGTTTGAATTTCTGTGTGGACATTTCGAATCAGATCTGGAAGATTATATCCTGACAGGAATATACACGTAATGTCAGCGAAAACACTGCATAAGTTGCTTACGTAGATCGCAAAAAGTTGGTGTCCAAGACAAGATCACCTCATTCGTTTGTTCTGTTATGAGAATCAAATCCTCCACGAAAACGGACAAACTGCCTGCCATTGCTTAGGTAGCTGTCCAATAATTTTTGGGGGAGCTCTCCAAC
>AZMS01S00019197.1:60832-74167 GCA_000661875.1 Acanthoscurria geniculata | reverse complement strand
TCAACTCTTGCGTCCTTTTGCGCTGCATTCAAAAATCGAGGCACCCATCTGGTAGTGATTTTTCGAAATTTCAGTTCGTTCCTTATGATGGTTTGCACACTTCCATAGCTCATCTTGTTTTTTATTTTCACTAATTTCATGAAAATTCGTCGGTTGTCGCAAATAAGGTCATGAATTTGTTGAATTTTCTCTGTCGTAAAGCTGGTTCTTGTTCAACGAGGATGGCACAAATTTTCGACTTCTTCTCGGCTATCACGAAACATTTGGTGCCATTTGCATATTTGGGACTTCGATAGCGTTTCAGTGACGAACTGTGCGCGTAGTCTCCGCAAAATTCCGCTTGGTTTAACATTTTTGTTCGTTAAAAATTCAACAATTATGCTTTGCCCAATTGCCCTAGGTACCTTCTGCTCACTCATCCTCATAGCTACTAAACAAACACGCATATGAACAGCTGACAGATGCTAAACGTTTCTGCAAACAGCAGATAACCTTGCACTGTTGTTAAAATCGTCTGCTGTTATTACAAAAGTCTCGTTTATATTGATCGACCTACCTATGTTCGCGACAATACAGAACGTAATACTGTGAAGATCCGTTAATGGTATTTCCCTCATTTCAGAGCATATGCCCAGTTCCGGTTGACAAATCACACCAAAATTGAATGATTACAGCAAAACGTGATAAAAGTGGTAAATGAAAGCAAATCATGAAGATTTCCGTGAAGCTTCGACATCGTTACAAATAAACAAAAAACAAGATAGAAGCGCCCACTTCCTATTGGAAGAATTCAACCAAAATCTTACTGGTAAATCATGGCATTATAAAACTAATAAAAATGAAATTTAGTTTAATCGGAGCACTGTCGTTTGAGTTACGATAGCTAAGAACTGTACGAAGTGTTATGGGGAATGTCCACTTACTGCTAGCCTATTTCAACGGAAAAACGAAACAAAGTACGATGAAACTCTTCATAATAAAATTCCGTCCCTTTCAGATTGAAGGTTGCTCAGTTATTCCGTTGAAACAGTGAGAGGAATTTAAAAAAATCATATCCATCACCTTGCTGATAAAGCCTTATTTAAAAAAATAAAAAGTAGTGATATAGGGATTTCTACAAGTTTTGAATAATTATATCAAAATTTTGTCAGGACATGAAGGTGTAGTAAAACTGTTAAATGCATACAAAACGGCGTCTTTATTGGTACAATCGTTTTCGAGTTATGGTGGCCACAAACTACGATTCGCTGCGCCCGCTTCTGGTTGGCCCATTTCAGACGAAATCTGGCAAGAACATAAAACAAAAGAAACGATGTATCGCATGTTATTTATTTATTTACAGGCTTGTATGAGTTTAAGAACGTAAATAAACTACGTGCAATATACAGTAACACCGTTTCATTTATTTTGTAATTGAGAAACTGGGATATTTGCACAGTTTATTTACCACGTGATGAGAACAGCGAAGAAGGCAGAACCCGAAAAAAGAAAATTCCATCATAATCGGCTCATTAGGCTTTCAGTCACGATATCCGCAGTTCTGCACAGTAAAACATACACACCGACTTCAGGCCGAAAAGAGCATACAGAGGCATCATAACTTACGTCAACAATGAAACCATGTTTTCGAATTCCAATTCTTTCTTACACTAACCTATTACAAAATAATATTTCACAAGTAGCAGCATCGTCCGTGCTTTGTTTAGCTGATGGTAGGGGGGGGGTGAAGTTTGATATTGGCAAAGAAGGGCTTAATTCCAGAGTCTGACTAACAGTACTAGCAGCTAAGAAGAAACCACGCGGTTTATTTGTCAACCGCTGAAAGACAGAGATCTACGCCAAGGTCACTGACTTCTGATTGGTGGTTTGCCGTTACAGGTACTTATCTAGCAGATGAAAAACATTGCAGGTGCTCATCTCATGCCAGCAGCTGAGCTTCGAAAAGCACGACTCACCTGCAACAACAACAATTTTTTTTTTTTAGTGCGTGTCGGTGGTGAATAGGAGGAAGGAGGAGTGATAATAGATACATAATTTTCATCTTATCCGCACAGGATGGAAGAAACTAAAATACTTCAAAAGTTTGTCCCCGTCTTTTATTTATCTTGTGAAGTCTTGTTCAGTATCTTCGGCGATAGTTTGTAAGCCGTTTCACCTTCTATGGAATAAACAGAAAGACAAATCAATCTTTCTTCAGTCATGTTTATCTTAGTTTTTAATGAGTTTAGGCTTTTAAAAGCCCTTTTAGAGTTGATTACGGTAGTTAGTGTTGTCTGTAGGATACGTTGTATGGTATCTGTGTGTGGTATATTTCTTCGGTAAGTCGAAAATGAGTTACAGCAGCCTTTCTACGTCGCTGTGTGATTGAAGAAGCATCAAAAGCTATTTTAATTCTTCTACAAGCTCTAGTCTATCAGTATCAGATGAATTATTCATCACAGCCGTGTTTCCTAAATCTTTCCAGTGTTGCATTATTCAGTGTTTGAGGCATCCAGCAGATCATGGAGCTTGTACAGAACCCCGAAGAAGAAAATGCGATTTCTTAGCTTGTCGAATATGACATGACCCTTATTGAAATAATAGCCGTGTTACTAACCTACTGAGAAATTCTGTTTCAAATATCCTATCAGGACTGTACTGTTTCACCCTTGATCCCATGATCAAACCGTTTGTCCGTATTTTTTCTTGCCTGAACTCGGTGCCCCTGTTTCGGCAGAATTTTCCAGTTAGCGAGCATAACAGGGTTCAACTTTCCAAAATTAAATCGGGCTTAAAATCCTGACGAGAAATCTGGTTATGTTGCAAAGAAAAATCCGTTAAAAACCAGAGAAGACAACGAAATCGATTAATTCTATGTGCATACACTATACACTGAAAATAAGACAAAATATATTGTCTTTCCACGTTAAATTGATAAAACTTTATTAAACATACGTATATTCCTCAGTAGTAGTTTCGTCTATAGTTTATCGACGTCCTCAACTATACAAGTACATCTACAAATTTCACAAATAAAAACATTGCAAACGGTACACATTTTAGAATTTTAGTTGCCAGAATGTTTAATGTTTTTCATGAATTGGCATGGTTCCTCTGTTGTACTGTGATTGTCTTCTACTCCCTACGGATTCGCCATCCATTTCTTGTATGATGAGCTTCCATGCGGCTGGTTGCATTATTGGTCTTATTGCATCGTCTTCGTTAATGTTTATTGCTCTGTTAGATTGCATTTTCAAGGCATCCTAATAGTATTTTCATTTTATGTATGCCGCTGAATTTGGTGTTTTCCCTATTCCGTTCTGTTTCGTTTTCCGCGCAGTATTTTGCTAGTGCTGTGTTTTTCTTTTTATATTTTACATCGCGTATGTGTTAGGTGGTGATTCGATTTCAGAAATTCCTCAAAATATTTCCCATATGTATTCTTCTTTTGTACCTGAAATTCTTATATCTGTGTACGAAATTTCTCAAAATTATGAAATAGAGATTTCTGTTTAAAGAAAAAAGTACATACATATCTCTACCTACAATAATTTCATTTAATTCAAGCCACATTTGGGTATACAAAATGGAAGCGTTTCGAAATTTTATAACCAGAGTATATTCGTATTGTTCCAACAAAGAAAATTTGCAGGAAAGACATCAATGGGTAATTGAGATAGGTATAAAACATGAATATTTGTATAACAGAAAAGTAATAAAACATGAATAAACTGGAATATTTGTATAACAGAAAAATAATAAAACATGAATAAACTTGAATGGATGTTTGAGGTAAGAATGAAAGTACAGGAAAGTATCTATATGCAGTTAGTAGAATACAGCTAACAAACAAATTAGAACCGGAAAAGAAAATTTTAAAAAGATGAAATTGGTGCATCATAGTGCACACCCAGTGGTTACTACTGATCTTCTGCACATTCTGGAACTTTCTGGTGTAGACGTTTAGCTACTCTGAAGGTGCCGAAGATCGGAAATACACACCGGATGCTCACCTGTGACCAATTAACTAATAACAAATATACAGAGAATGACAGAAGTGATGATTAAAACGAACAACTTTGCTTAGGTTTATTCTTCGCACGTGGAAATACATGTGTTGTAGCTTGTGCTCATGCTGGATTGTTTCTGGAGAAACTGGTAAAAGCATTCCTATGTAAAACGTTATAAAGAGGTAGAAAAGATGAGTGCGTGGATTTCGTTTTAACATAACTTTTTATTTTTTATCTGATTTAATTCATCTAATACTTTTTCCTACTATTTAGATTTTGGTCCTCCTGTGTCAGCAGTAAGATGCGACTTATCTGCTACCTATAGCGCTAAAAAAACAGATTGAAATGTGATTTTCCGAGGGGAGACTGTGTTGCACTGCCAAGACAGAAAATTTGGCTTTTACAAAAGTCGTTTAAAAAAATCAACAACATGCTTATGGGCATGCCAGTGAGTTCAGAATTTCTATAATGAAAAACGCCTCCATTAAAATAGAATATTCGAGTACAGACACTCCTTTTGCTCAATTGATGAGAGATAAACAAATGCACTGTTAATTAAATATTCCATTTCATCAGTATCAGTGATAATAAAATTGCTGTTGCTGCACACTTAAATGAAAGTGTGTGCACATGACATAACATACCTAAATAAATAAACAGCAAGGGCAGGTACCTAACTAATTTAAGACCAAAAGAGTCAGTTAGCAGACATTTTTATGACAATGATTTGCGATACACAGTCACGCAGAATAGTTTCAACGTGACAGTCGCAAATAATTAATTCTATATTAATGCTGTCATACTTTTCTTTGTAACCTTACAATGTTTTGGAGAAACAATGAACTTTCCCATTAAAGTCTGTTTATGATTTCTCCATCACAACTGGGACGGGAGAAAAAGATATCAAAGAAGGGAACAACAACTTTCGCTCTTTCTCTCGAGGAAGAGTTTCGAAATTCGTAAGAAAAATTAACATTAGGATGTCATCTGAATTCCAGATGGATGTGTCCATGGTAATGGACAGATTACGTGCGTTTTATTGAAGACTGAAAACAGTATAATTTTCAGGATGATGGGTGAACATGCATTCAAGACTGATGGTTGGGGAATATACAGGAAAGTACTGATTTAAGAAGAATATGTTAAATCATTGAATACTAAGATATTCAAAATCAGTATTTCAGTATCCATTTTGAAATTTTCCACGTCAAAATGAATAGTGAGATATGGTAGCCACTCAAGTGCTCAAACCACTTGTGACATTGTAAATCTTGAAAATTATTAAAACTAACAATAAATTTATTAAAAATAAAAATGAAATCATTGAGTTAAACAATAAATACAAGAAATGCTCATGCATTAATGTATTCATACATAAAAACATACACTACCCGACCAGAAGTATACGGCCACCACTTACGACTGGTAAAAGTATCTGTATACGTCACAACCTCTGCTCGGACAACTACAGAATGAAACACACTGCCGTAGAATGTTAGTAATCAGATACTGATAGGAGAATGGATCCTTTGCAAGAGCTCAGTGACTTTCTATGGGGCACCATCGTAGGTTGCCATCTTCGCAGCAAGTCAGTTCGTCAAATTTCTGTCCTGTTACAAATGTCCAGGTCTACTGTAAATGATGTTATTGTGAAGTGAAAACGCCTAGAAGCAACAACGGAGTAATCACGAACTGGGAGGCCACAGAAATGCAGGGATCGAGATCATCCAGTGCTAAGGCGCGTGGTGCACAACAAGGTACTTCTACGGTTGCATCTATCGCTAAAGAATTCCAGATGGCTTCGATGGTTTGTGGAAGTAATGCCAGCACAAGCATTGACCGTAGGTAGTTGAAAAAAAGAAAAAGAGTTTCCACATGCAAGCTCCGCACACAAGCCAATGATTACCCGGGTCAACGTTAAGCGTCAGTTGGACGGTGTAAAGCTCGTCACTATTGGACAGTGAAACCGTGGAACGCGTTCTCTGGAATGATAAATCACGCTTAACACTGTGAAACTCCGATCGATGCCTTTGGTTTTGGCGAATACCCGGAGAACGCTAGCTACTTGAATTTGTAGTACCAACTCTGGTGGTACAATCATTCTGATGTGGGGCTGTTTCTCATGGTTTGATGCCAGGGATGAGGACTCTTACAGATGAGAACTTTGAGAACATCCTAGACAATTCTGTTCTTCCAATTTTGTGTCACCAATTAGGGGAAGGTCTACTCCTGCATAAGCATGACAATGCACCTGTGCACAAAGGAAACTTCATATAGGGAATGGCCTATACATAGGCTTGATATCAGCCGTACAGAACACCTATGGGATGAACTGGAAAGCCGTTTGAAAGCAAAGCCTCATTTTCCGACATAAGTGATGGAGTTTACTACTGCCCTCAGTGAAAAGGAGGCAAATTGCCACGACAACTTTACGTCTCCTACCAAGCTAACTATGTAACTCTCTAGCTTGGTTTAATAAAGATTATTATTATTATTACTAAGATTTTCTATGCAATTCAGAGACTATCTGAAAAAAAAATTCAAATATTAACTAATGCAGATTTAACCACTTCAGTCTTAAGAAAATACTAGTACTTGGCTTTTCTTCAGCTTTGTTCATATTAACAAGTCTCCTTTATAGTTCGTTCTCTATACCACCTTGTCCTTCAGGCTATCCTTAATTTCATCCGGCCGACATTTCGTGGTCTCCTTTCAGATTTTTGCCTAACAGATCCTACCGAAGAATCATAAATTCTTTTATGTGCCTCATCATTCATTCTTTTCTCATGACCAAACCAACTCAAAACATTAGTTTTAACTTTACCAAAATATTTTGTCTCAAACTATATATTCGAAAGACATACCTCCTCGGGATGGTACCCAAAACACACGCACACATTTCTAATTACACGGCAAACGATGTTAACAATTATAAAGAAATAAACTAAATTTTTTTAGAACAACAGGTAACACGCTGACTGTAAAATCAAAGTGAAAATAATTTTAATGAGTGAAGGAAGCATAGCTTCTAAACGGAAGGAAATGCAAAAGGAATGGTGCCGCTAGCCACCAGACAATGAAGACCAAATAACATTAATTCAGCTGAATCTCAGATAAAGACATGTCTAGCTCACACTTAAGAAGAAAGAAAGATAATTTAACTTATCTTGTTTATTACGCAGTACTAGTTGAGAGAAAACTCGTACACTAAGATTCTCTGGTAGGTAATCTCTGGTTGATAGGTAATTAATTATTCTCTGTTAAGTAAATGTGATTCTCTGGACTCACATTCTGTGGCAGGTAGACACATGCATGATACTTTCAAAAACTGTACCAAACAACTGCATCTCTCTGTTGTCAAAGGCCGAGTATCCCCACGTATGCGCATTTATGGTTTGCTCGCAACCCACACCGTTGCCGAAGGAAAACGGCCAAAGAAGGTTTGGAGGATAGGGCGCAATGTGTAAACAGAAGCCAACATAAAATATTTTAAAACAAAGTAAAGTTAAAAATTATAAAGGAAATTTAGGACAAAAGTGTAGCCCCTTGCATAGTTTAGAGCAGCATATTTCAAAATAGAAAAGTTACTGAACTGACTCTGGAGAGAAACCAAACCTTTGAACAGCTGGAACTCACACAGTTAAGCTCAGTTCATAAGAAAAAGGTACTAGACCTTTCTGATACTGAAATTTATAGCTTGTAACGGGATATACTAATATTTTAACCTCCCTTTTCAATTTCACGCCATTTTAATATTTTTTTTTATAATGTTTCAATTCATCCATTATACCACACTCTCCTAAGAAATTTTGTCCATTACCGTTCGAAATTGGCAACCGACTTGCAATAGACTGTAATTGTGCTTACGATAGGGACGAACAAGTAAGTACATATAAGCGCACATGAGAGCAAAGGAAGTTTCCGCTTTTGGAACTGCATTTTTCCTCTTTGGTGCAGTGTATCTTTGTTGTTTTGTTCCTTAGGGCAAACTCGTATGACTGATGCGAGCAACTCATTTGTGGAATAAAACTGCATTTATCCCCCCATATGAGGTCAAAAGGTTTATTCTTTTGCCTTTTTCACTACATTCAGTATTTACTGAGCTACTTCAAGAGATTTATTCTGTTGCCGTCTTCACTACTTTCAGTATTTATTGAGCTAGTCATGTCAGAACTGGTGCTATGGTGCAATTGGTATAAGACTGACACCATAGTCTTTTCACAACTTTGCACTCACGAGAATTAGATGTGTTAGTTTTCTAAACAGGAACCTTGAGTGCAATGTTTTAGTAGTTCCCAGAGTGGAGCCCAGCGTTACAAGTTCTTTAACCATCGACAGGACGTAACTATTTCTCCAATGGCTTTGCATCGAGTGAGACGCAGCTATTGAACTTCGCTGCTTTTCCAGGGCTGTCCAGAGATGTCTGAGTGTATAGAGGGTAGTTTATGCACGTTAACGTCCATGGACAACCCTGGAAAATCAGCAAAGTCCAACAGCTGCCTGGACGCACTTTAAGAATTCAGCTTTGTCTACTCTGACAGCGTACTGTCACATTCAAATTAGTTACATTCGCCAGACCGCTGTGGGACTGGTTCCTTTCGAGATCGTTTTTGCGTGTTTAGAACTACAAAAAGAGAGAGAGAAAGAGTCACGTTCTGGAATGAATACCATTTGTCACGTACTCAAACTCTCCCAAAATACACACATGCACGAGAAACTGTTTCATTGCGTTGGTGGTACTGACAATGTGTGATTATTTTCCACGCAGCACATAGTGATCACCGGAGGCAGTTCACACAAAAGAACAAAGTCTGAAAATCTAGAATGTTGCATCGTAACATAATTTTTTCTAGTAGTGAACTCTGTTCAGTGTTTATGGAATATTTCTGTTCGTGAGTTTTTAGAACAAATTTTTCCCCACTTGTTAAATGTTGATGCTCTTGATAAACCTTGTATCCAAGTATTTTGAATGTTTGCTGTTGTAACAGGAACATGTTAAGGAATTTACCGACTTATAAGCCTTCATTCGAACAAATGTTTTCGAGATTTTTAAGGAATATTTGCTATTTAACAGCAGTAAGACGGACAGGTACTCGATAAGCAGCGAAATGATCCATTACAATGCTGCCTGAAAGTTTTTAAATTTTTTTTCAACGAATGAGAGACTTTGGTGCAATTTTCAATTCCTCTACATTTTCAGGAAATCATTTTTGACTTAATCCGGTGCATCTGAAACGCGTGGAGTGATGTGATGATGTATCTAATGAATAATGGCTAATTGGTCTGCCTAGATATATCATGACGAAATAAATGCATTTCGCTGTAGATTCATGGCCTGTTTAAACTTCATGTTTTAAAACTTTTGGTTGCAGTCATCTACTGGCAAAATAAATAAATATTCCAAGTACGCGCAGGTGTCCGATAGACGAGTATTAAATAACTGCATACTAAAAAGACTAAGATGCCTAATCAGATGCTACAGAAAATATATTAATTTTTAATCATACCAGTTCTGTAATAATTTGTGGAACTTTATTAAAAATAAGCATAATATCAGTGAGTCCCAAAACGACACCTATTGGCATATTTATAGTTGTGACATATACTTTGTTCTGTTAAGACATGGTCTGTTATTGACAATGGGCTGCCTAGATACTAATCAGGGATTGTATCCATGGGCTAATACTAGGATATTATTTATGGACCATACACGATAGCATTTTCCGAAAGATACAGACAACACACATTCAGACTGTGTAGCTCACCTTCGTTTTTAATTCTTGTCACTATAAAAGCAAAAATTATCCCACCTAATAATAGTATAGGGCAAGAAAAGAAAAAAATTATCCCACCTAATAAAACCGACTTGCTGTAGATCATGTGGAACTGTGCAACATCCAGGTTGCTCTATGATTTTAGTAATCACGTTACCCAGAAACATGTGCACTAAATTAAATCTTTGTTCCGAAGTGTATGTAGTACATCTGCAAATCTGGAGTAACCTCAAATGGTCGATGAGACATTTTGTCACATGTTCAGGATTCTTGCAAACAAAGGGTCAACTCGCACACATGTACAAATACACACTTCGAATTCTTGTCCGGTATTACGGCCTAATACGATTTTTAAACTTACTGTTCTGTTTGTTTTCTAACTTCAGAAGCACTGGAGTCGGCTTGGGTATTGTCAGCAAGGATCTTATTTTATTTCGGCTGCTACGTATGTACCGAATTTCTAATTTTTTTTGCTAGTTACTCTGATTTGATACAAGGCCTGGATATCTAATAGTGAGAACGCAGTTACAGGGGAGACGTGAAGGGTGAGAACATTATGCCGGCTATGAGGGAGACTAGGTTGCTCCTCGACATATCTGTAGGCGGAAAGGTTTCGTCCTAGCTAAGATAGCGCCTGCGCGGTAGCGACACAAAGGCACATTGGCGTATTTAGCCGGCCAAAACAATGTTTTCGAAGTTGGAGCAGCGGAGGTGGCTGAAAATTGAAGTTCCGAGACGTACCTTAAAACAGTACTATGAGGGACTTGTACAGACTCTTGGAGCATCTGTATTACCGTACAGTACTGTTGCAAGGTGGTTGAAAGCATTCAAGAATGGACATCGGAAAGTCGATGATGAATGTCATCATGGGCATCCCCCAGATACCGAAGCGCAGGTGCGCGCAGTGGCCGCATTGCTGGAGAATGACCGGGGGTGGACAGTTCATGAAATTGAAATTGCCCGTGAGATTAGCCTTTCTCTTACAATCGTCCTGCACATTCTGAAGGGACGACTGCACATGCGAAAAACTACATCTCGCTGGGTTCCACATGCTCTCAGTGATGTAGAGAAATGGCAGCGTTATGAGCTGCTTGTACCCATTTGGAACAGTAAGAGCATGAAGGGGAAGCATTTTATGCCGTATCATCATCCTAGGTGAAACATGGGCTGCGTCATACGAACCGGAACTGAAACTCCAGTCTAATGAGTGGCGACATTACAGCTCGCCGCGCCGAACAAAAGTCCAACAGAACTCCAGTACCATGAAGACGATGATCACTGCCGTCTATGACTGTGATGGTGTTGTCATAACACACACACACAGTACCCACAGGATAAACAGTCAATACACAATACTACGCACATTTCTTGGAACACAGTCTTCGAACAGCTCTGAGAAACAAACAGCGTCACTTTCTGACGAATCCCTATGTCATTTTACATGACAACTCACACAGTCATATGTCTGGCATTGTGAATAACTTGTTATAGGCGATGAGGTTGGAAAGTTCTGTACCATCCTCCTTACTCGCCGAAGATGAGCGCTTGTGACTTCGATTTATTTCCAAAGATGAAGGGACCTCACAAAGAGATTGGTTCAAGACCTTCTCGGACATTCTGTGGGCCGTCAACCGCTCCATGGAGAATATTAACAAATCTCGGGCTGCTGACGGCATTCATCTACCTCCATACCAATAGCAAAGGGTGATGAACAACTCTGGTGACTATGCTGGTACCAGTGTTGTCCATCAACTATGTATTCACACCGTTCTCACTATTAAATTTCCAAATCCCTTATTTTGACATATCTCTTTTTCTTCCAGCGTTGCAGATATGGGAATAGCAATTTTTCTCTCTCTATCTCGAGCCGTAGCTTCCAAGCACACTGCTTTCGCCAGTTTTAAAGTCTACGCAATAACTTGCATAAAAACTAATTCGATTTCATAAAAATTTTAATATTCAATCAAACAGAGGGAATAGGCCCACGTCAAAAGAAATGGTGGGAATCGGCAGCTATTTCGAGAGAAATAACCTTAAACGATTTTTGTATAACACGATAACTCAAGTAAAAATTGCCTGATGTAGATCAGGAGACAATGTGCTTGAAATGTGCTGATAATGTGACAGAAACCGAGTTTTAAACTTTGGTCATCCTTGGCAGATAACTTGCATGAAGATTGTTCAGTTATTTACACCCAACTTTAAATGTATTGTTATTAAATTACTTGAAGAGAAGAAAATCGATTAAAACAGCTGACATTGGCAAGAAATTTTGGGGGACATTTACACTGTGTTGGCAGTTAAACGCTCAAAGAAACAACCCCTGCAACTACGCAAAATTCATTGGAAAAAACTTCATAATAAACTCAGTACATAATTTTCTCATTACTTGTCTGTTTATGACTTAATTCCGAAAGAAGTTGCTTCCTTGCTTTTTATGTACGTAGTTACTTTCTCATCTGTTCGTCCTGAAGGCTACGTTCGCCGTTCTTTACGTGCTTTCTCATCTGTTTGTCCTGAAGACTACGTCCACCGTTCTTTACGTGGAAATAAAGCTGAAACTGACCCCCTAGAACCGGTTCTTCCTATTTGATTTGATACGTGTTCAAAAAACAATGCAAAGCAGAAATTTCTCATGTAGATACTTATCTGACTGACAGCTTTAAGGAGTTCTGATGGAAAAATCACTTTATTCAGATGATACACTTTCCTTTTTTGCAAGGAAAGAGAATGCAAGCTCTGTGGGCATTCACAAGGTAAAAGTGATTCACCGGACAAAACGATGCAAGAGAACTGCTTTCGACTCTTCAGAACTTCTGACATTTGTCACAGATTATTAGATTTTTCAGTGATGTTTTCTTTTTTCGTAGTGCTCCAAGAGAATTTTCGTACAACTCCAAGGATTCTTCATTATACAACAATTTTGATGTATTACGAAATATTTTATCTACCTTTCTCATATACTTTACCCTTTAATACACTCAGAAGATATATGTTTTTAGGACGAAATTAAATTTGTGTCGCTTAAATAATTATATAATCATTCAAGCGATATAGGCAGCATAGGATTTTTTGTTTTGTTCGATATGGTTCGTTATGAAAACTTACGTTATACGATTGACGCTTGCCCGCAGAATGAAAATTTCTCTGCTTCGGAGTCGGTAAATTTTTTTTGTGATATATATTCATCCTCCTCTCCTATTTCTTCACTGAAGTGTGAATGTTAGTAATGGGAGTTGCCGTGCTCTCAAGTAACGCGCTGCGTTTCGTGATTCTAACCAAATCTCGATGCGAAGTTTCTTTACACGGAAGTCATTTCTGACATTTTCTACCCTGCTGCGGTGTAAGCTACTGGAAAATATCAGTCTACAGAGAGAAAAAAAGACAAAACTTATTAATTTTCAATTAAACTGACAGATCTATTTAAACTTCTGAGGAACCGATGTCGCAGAATTTTTGTTTGCTATAGCAAAGACTCTTCATGTATTGTAGATTAAAAATCCCGACCTTCTGGATCAAAAAATCGTAGTTAAAAATTAATCGTCATCAATTTTTATGATAAGACAGGAACA
>AZMS01S00019180.1:47365-60038 GCA_000661875.1 Acanthoscurria geniculata | reverse complement strand
ACAGCGCCTTCCAACCCCAATACATTTCATTCAGACCATTTTTCCGCTAAACCCCATTGTTACGGAGATATTGCTCCCCAAAGGGACTTTACCGGGCACCCTGTATTTCTCCAAGCGTTCTCTAATTTTTGCTCAAAATCGCTGATTTTCCGTGATGGCTGCAGATAATGTTCAAGTAGGTTCCAGACGTGCTCGACAGAGAACAGAATAGGTCTGGGGAATGGCTGGCCAAGGGACCGTTTCGGTACGACGTACGTAATCATAGAAGAGGGGAGCCATCTGTAGGAGGACATTACTGCGCTGGTAAATGACCCTTTGCAGACGTGACAAGAACACATGAACGAAAACACGACAAGTCTCAAGATATCCTTAGCGCATGAGTGTGCGGTTAACTTCCCGCACAATGATGCACCTCTATTAGGAAGCACTAACAGTGATGCATGACTTTCCACTACTAGGAAGGAGTCTTCACTGTAGACGAGAATAGAGTAGAGCTTATGCCAGTCGTCTCACAATGGTGCGCGATGATAGTAGAAGATGAGTAGAGGACAGTACATCTCGTTGGATTCTGGACAATAAAGTTGCCTTGTCAGTTCGGACTTGTCCACTATCAGGGGGTCCTTTCTAGCAGTTGTCTTCCTGGGATGACCAGAGTCTTCACGGCGTGTATGTGGGCCTCCACGTAACCACTTCTGCCAACACCGTCCCACTGCCGCAGAACTACGGCCCACTTAGAGGTAGATTCGTTGGCACGACCAGCCTTCTTCCGGTACCCCAACGATGAGGACCGTTTCAAAGTAGCGCAACGTCGAAGAATGTTCACAACAAGTGCCAGATTGTTCTTATATTGTCCACAGCGTGTGCGATATTTTTTTTGTTAAAGTCGTGAAAATATCTTCAATATACACTATGTATCAAAACGTAATTGGGCAGCTACCTTGACATTGCCTCAGGAGATTCCTCCTACATCATTACTTTGTGCAACCATCTCGTGCTGCTATCACGGCAGCTACTCACTAAGGTAAACGTTCAGCTAGTTGGCGAAGGACTGCACCTGGCAAATTCCTCCAGTCCTCCTACAACATGTCACCCAGTTGTGCCACAGATGCTGGACGCCTCGGCCTGGACCTTATCTGTCGGTCTAGTTCGGGCTGTGTTCAAAGTGTTTAGTAGGATTCAAGTCAGTCCAGTCGGCGAACACTGCTGTCCTCGTATCACTTCGTAGTGGCGCAGCAGCATGACTCCTGGCATTATCATCTTCAAAATGGCATGGGTACCATAAGACATTGACTGTGTTAGGAACATTTCCTTATCCAGAATATTTCATTAGAGCTCTGCGGTCGCACTGCCACGAAGAAGAACTAACAGGCCGACGTTATACCATTAAAACAGACCCCACACCAGAATTCCACCATCACCGTACTTCCACAGTGGGTACAACACACACTTGGGTAGCAAACCGCTCCCTGGGGAGATGCAACACTGAAACACTTCCATCTGAGTGGAATAGTGCAAATCACAATTCATCTCTCCAAAGAACTGATTTCCACTTCTCCCATGTCCCGTTCCGATGCTCCAAACACCACATTAGCCGCTGAGCGTTTTTAGAATTCGTGGGATGGGGCTTATGAAAGGCGGCTCTACCAACATGTCTGTGTTAGTGGGCTTCCGTACGCAATATTCCTGTTGAAGCGTTAACTCCTGCTGCTGCTTGAAACTCCTGATGCATGGTGCCCATTGTCTGTGTCCGATTTTTGCGAAATTCCCGCTGGAGAGAGCTGTGCTGTCCATAGTGGTAAATTTCTCGAGACGAGCAGCACGCAAGCCTTCTGAAAATGCTCTACACCTTCCACTTCGCAGGATAAACGTCGCAGCCGATTTTGACCAATTAAGCTTTGCAGCTATAGCCCTGTTGAACAAACTGATAGGGTGACACCCAAGAATAACGCATTTATCAAACTCTGTGAGGTCTTTACTGCTTGCCATTTCATGCGGGAATCCTTCACTTGGTCTGCTGCACCAATTTTATGGGATACAAGTCACGTGGCGAACGAGGACAAGTCCATTACGCCTTTGCAGGTGTAAACTTTTTTGGTACTTGATGTATATTTTGATCTTCATAAATGAAAATTCTAAATATCCTGTTAACATCATTTCATTTTTCTTCTAACTTCGGTGCACGAAATTGCTTATATATATATATGTAAAATTTTTCCCTTACAAGGTAATTATTTATATTCAGATCTGATGAATTCTGTTGTCTGTACATGTTCCATTTTTCGAAATAATTCAACAACATCAATGGTTTTGTTATGAAATCTAATAAGGTCAGAAATGTAGTATTTATGATAAATCGATATTCTATTTTCAATATTTAATTTACGTACCTACACCAAACTCATTTTTCCGAAAACAATAAATTACGTGCTCCCATGGCAAATATAAATGGAGTATCAATTCAAGCCAGTAATGTTTAATTTTTTGAAGTAGTGTATAAAATGTATGAGGATGAATCAAAAGGCAACCCAAATTTACGTAGGCCGTTAAATAAATTCTTGTGCGGATTTTTCCCCCAGTGCAAATCAGATATCCTGGATAAGTATTGTGCGCAGGTCTTGGGTACGAATGTCTCAAGGTCAAGTCTCCTTGAAGTCACCCCTTAAACGCTCATGGATATCTCCTTACTGCAATGCGTAGCTCTGAAATGCCGTTTCCGATTGGAGAAATCTAATGTTGAATCCTACGATATGTTTGTTCAGGCGCATGTTGAATGGGTGATGCCACGTCGAAGAGCTCAGTGGTGGTTGAAGAAAATTTCGTGAGTGCTGTTAATCGTTCAAGAAACAAGGAGACCTGAGTGCTTCGGATACTTTAGTGACTCACAAATTTTTTGGAGCTGGTGCAATGGGCCCTTTTTTGGTTCCGTCAAGATCTGGGTGTCCTCATCTAAGTGGCTTAGTGCTAGGATGCTTTTCACTGTGACGTCCCGATAGGTAGTCCGTATTTCTCCCCCATGAGGTTCTACAACGCTATCTCCTTCGTTTCATCGTCCATTTCCAGATGGCTGCCTTCACTCAGGTGCTAGGAAAGTTCAGATCCGGTGTCAGGGCTCCTTCTCTCATAGTTCTGAGGGTAAGTCACAACTGGTGTCTTCTGTCTTCAGTCTTGTTGGCTTGGTGTGTTGGCCTGTCTTCAGGTGGCAAGTAAGGCCATGACTTTCTTGACCTAAGAAGAATATCCAAACTCTTTCACTTGCGATTCTTAGTCCTGATTTCTATTCATGTGGCTTCTTTCTGTTTCCTCACCTAAAGAAGAAGCTTAGAAGACGTAAATTCCAGACAACAGAGGAGGTTTGAAACACTGGGAGTGAGACTTTGAAGGACCTGCAGAGATGAGGTTTTCATAACATCGTAAGAAACTGGCAACTGCGCTGCGACAAGTTCATTGCCTCTCAGGATGAGTACGTTGAAAAAGACCGTAGAGATATTTGGTTCAGGTGAGTGTAACATTTACAAAAAAATCCTCCTAAGTCTTTGTTCAACAACTCCCGCATTTTTCTAAATAACTGTTTTACAACGTAATACAAGTTAAATAATTGCCTTACATTCTTTAAATTTGTTTTACAAGTTAATATGTGCAACTACGTTATTTTCTACATGGTTTCACTTGTTTTATTTTTAACAGAGTTCACAGCCTTTTAGTGTACATACGTCCCTATTCCACATTTCCCACTTTTACTTATGCTAATTTTCTTTTCTAGTGTTATTTCTCACGTTTTCTATGTTGTGATCCCGATTTCCAGAGCCACAAAAGCAGCATTGCTACCACTGAAAAAAATCCTCGTTAATCAGTAGGTGATGGAGAAATTTCCGTTTGTGTTCCTGGTCACATGAATACACAGGAGGAGAGGAGAATTCTGAACGGGTAGAAATAGCATTCTGTTTACGCTTTAGCGCAATTAGATAACTCATAGTTAAAAAAGGAAGTGACACAGCAAATTTTGACTTGATATTACTATATAGTGATGGTATAGACATTTCGTGTCAAACAGTAGTAGTCACCCATATTGAACCCTGGTTTACTAATTGAAACCTTAGAGTCAATCCTTCAAAAAGTTCTGCCGTTATTTGTCCCTTTTAGAATCTACCAACACTGCTTCTTTTAACCATAAACTGGCGAACATTTTTTTCATAATGAAATTATTCCATGGACTACTCACATTAAATACCTTAAAGCTTATTTTTTCTTAATTTTTTCTTTTGACCACCAGTTCGGTTATATTTTGGAAAAGTAAAAATATTTTTATAACCTTTATTCTTTTAACAATCCACTTTCCCAAAAAATAGAACTCTCATTCTTGAATCTTTATTTGACCAGCTTGTTTTATGCATCACCAGTCTCGGTGATGCATAAAACCAACGATGCATATACCAGTCGTCGGATACAAGTCTCGGTGATTCGTAGGAGGAGCAGCAAAACAAAATTCAGATATCTTATTCTGCAAGAACCTAGACACTCCTCCTCATCCCAGTTCTTTAATTCCTTTCCTCTTCCTACTTTTGATCAACGCCAGGAGCAGTTGAATTTGTAAGTCTGAAAGCCCAAATTATTAACTGTCCCAATGAAAGGCTTAAGAAGAAAACAAACTAGAAATTATAATACCTTTCCTGATCAACCTTTCAGTGGACTCCGTGGTGTTTTAAATCTTGGTTATTCCTTTTGTCTTGTTTATTTAAATGCGGTTGCAACCCTTTTGCATTGTTTATTTAAATAGTATCACTATTTTTATATTTATTGTTTTTCATTCTTACTTCTTATTTGCTTTCCTTTCTCGTGATGCTATGTCTCCTCTCTTGACCCTCGTGGCTTCCCTTCAGATGTATGTAACGTGCAACATCTAATTCGTACTTAGGATCACCTCAGAAATATTTATCTCCCTCCAACGTGGCTCTGCAAAGTGCGAGCACATACACGAGATGTGGGAATTAATCTTTTAAAAAGTTCAATTGCGTTTTGCAGTTATAATCATGTATAATTTTGAAGAGTGTGCTCCGAAGGAGGCAAAGTGCAGAAAAGCTCGGGGAAGCCGGAGAGCTAAGCTACAAGGGGTGGACAGAATAATATGAACACCCTGTGAAAATGACACACTGGATTTATTAGTAGGGGATGGGCCCACCTTTTGCCTGAATTACACTTTATATCCGACGTAGGATGGACAAATACAGGTCGTGCACAATGTTCGTGGGAATATGGAGCCATTCCTCGTGCAGAGCGGTCTCCAGTTCAGAAAGTGTGCTTGGCGGTGGGAATCGTGGTCGCACTGTGGCCTCCAAAACACTCCACACAAGTTCAATTATGTTAATGCCTGGGGACTGCGGGGGCCAGACAAGATGTTTCACTTTGTCCTCCTGCTCCCGGAACCATGCTCGGGCACACCTAGCAGTGTGAATGAGGGCTTTGTCATTTTGGAAGACAGGTCGTTTCCCAGAGAACACAGTTTGCAGCATAGGATGGAGATGATTGGTCAGAATGCGGTGATAGTGCTCTGCAGAGATCTTCCCATGCAGGACAACAGTGGTCCCCCCAGGCCACGCGACGCTATTGCTCCCCACACTTGCACGGAGCCCCCATCCATGCTTAACAGTAGGCAAGAGGCATTCCACACGGAAGACTTCAGAAGGCAGCTCGTTTCCCAGGGAAAACAGTTTGCATCACATTCGGTGGCCTGAAATACGGTAAATGCAAATTCGTCTGACCAGATGATGTTATTCCACTGCTGCTGTATCCAGCTGCTGTGCTAGCGGCACCATTGGCGTCTCTTCAAAGCATTCCAAGCTGTCACCAGCGGTTTCGAAATTACCACTCTGTCATGAATGTCCGCCACATTCAGTTTCCGTTGCATAGTTTTTGTTGCTACGGGGTCCTGAAGATGGCCGTTCATCGCCGCAGTTATCTGGAGCACTGTAGTCATGTTCTTTCGGGCCACTATCCTCTTCAACACCCGTTTATCCCGATCAGCTTCGACTTTCGGCCGCTGTTCTGTTTCGAAGATGCCGTCTTACATTGTTTGGTGTAAGATGTCATAACAGTTGACACAGTGCGCCGTGCGAAACACGAGATGTTTACTGTTTTCGTCACTGATGCTCCCGTTGGTCTCTCTCCAATGATCATTTCTCTTTCGAAGTCTGAGATGTCAGACATTTCTGACGTGTAACCAGTAGCAGACTTTTAACGTACACTTCGTACAACCTCTGATGACCGACTGATACGTCCTCGTGCACGTGCACACTGTCGCGCACTGCTAGCCCAGGTGGCGGGGCTGTACCGCGCGGAAGAATCACAGCCCAGTTTCCCTTGGGTGTTCATATTATTCTGTCCACCCCCTGTACATTTGTTTTGTTAACTGCAGGGATTCATAACCTCGAGAGGCACCTGCATGGGTTTCTGTTAAAAATCCCTAATTTGGGGAGGGGAGGTGGGTCTTGCTCGCAGTAAGTTGCCACGAGGCTGCATCACCCCAAAACCTCGGACCTGGAACATTTTCACATCGCCAGGGACAAAGCCGGCTGGTGAAACAATGTTTGAGGAAAACCTTACGCATAAGCAGTTTTGGTGTCCATAGGATCAACGACGCACGGTCGCTGAGTTTCAGTGTGCTTCAAATTCAAGTGAATTTCGGTGTGCTTCCAATTCGAGTTGGTTTCGGTGTGCTTCCGGTTCGAGATCGACTTGCAGTCACTGAGTTTCGGTGTGCTTCCATTTCAAAAGGACCAAAATACACCAAGCGCCTTTCAGGAGGGTGAAAATATATTCACCGCTTTTTTCCCCACCCCGTAATGGCTTTCAAGATGAACCCCCTTTTAATAGGAGTTGCTGTGGTCTGGGATATTTATATTTTATTGTAACGTCATAATCTTATGTTTTATGTAGAATCTCAATCGGGTTTGCACTTAACCTATTGTAAAAGCCCAGAGCAAGGTGATTTATGTACTCATAAAAACTTTCAGTTTTAATTCATTTGAATTTCAGTGCTAGGCACTAAGTAGTGAACATTTACAATGGCACGCAGCCTTTGATACATACTGTCCCAATTTTATTTAAGTCATAAGGTAGGGAATATCCCCAAACCTCTGCCGCATACGTTAGTACATGGCGTATGAATGCCTTAAAAATTAAGAGTTTATTTTCCACGGAGAGTTTACTACTTCTGCCAATAAAAGAGAATAGGCTAGCTTTAATAGCTCTTCCTTTTTACCAAACGCAGTTGGAATTTTGGACCCATGTCAGCCGTTGGTCTAGCTGAACTCCTTGGTACTGTCAGTTAAAATTTTTACCCAGGGAATTGGTTCATTAAATTGGAGAATTTCAGTTCTTATTTTATTTCTCCTATCCCTAGTAAACATAGCCGCTGCACTGTTTGAAAGGCTAATTTTTACACTCCACTTGGTGCAGTATTCTTTCAACACATAGCATACATCTCTGTGCCTTAATAATAGCAAGGGACTCATTCTGAGACTTTATTAAAACGGCAGTATCATCTGCGTACATTGCAATAACCGCACAATTTAAGGGATGTTGATCATGCAGGTAGATAGATAAGAGCGTGGCTTCCCCGGGGAAATTTCTACGTAATATCTCTCAGAAATGAGAGTATTTTATTCACATGGAATCTCTTGCCCTTGAGGTAGGATATAAGTAATAAAATAATCCACCTCGGAAAATCCGGTTTAATTAGTTTAAAAATCAGTCCGTTGTTCCAGATCCATACGAGCAAGTTTCAGACTTTGATTGAGGAAGAATCGTGAGATTACTTGAAGCCGGATTATCCTACCGACACATCGGTTCTTATGTGGGGTGAAATGCATCCACAGTGATGAGAATATGGCTTCAAGTGGGAAGAAGAACTGACTCACCGACGTGAGCGATCTCAAAGACTCCGCCACAAAAACGAACGAGAGGACAGATATTTCGTGCGAATGGCACTGAGTGATCGTACAGCCACATCAAACGCAGTACAGTAGCTCAAAAGTTCGGTTGTGTTACACAGGAATCAGTGTCCTCTCGTACGGTTAGACGTCGTCTGAAGCATCGGGGCATCCGTGCTAGGGGCCCATTGCTTCGGCTTCCGTTGACTCTACAACACAGGCGTATGCGACTGCAATGGTGCCAAGATCGTCGCACTTGGATGAGGAATTGGCATTGAGTCGTCTTTTCAGAAGAATCCCGCTTCAGGATGCAGCACCATGATGGACGAATCAGTGTCTGGCTGTACAGAGGCGACAGGCTCAATGCGGCATGCATAATGCAGTTCCATACAGGTCCGACACTAAGTGTTATAATATGGGGTGCCACTGGACTCCACTCCCGCTGTCGCCTCGTGCTCATTACAGGTATTTTAACCAGCCAGCTTTATATCACGGAGGTATTGGAGCCTGTGGTCTTGCCTTATCTGCAAGTCCTCTCTGGCGCCATTTATCAACACGAAAATGCGCGACCACATGTCCCACGCAACGTTCAATAACTCCTGGATAGGCACCATGTTGCACTACTTCCATGACCTGCATGTTCACAGTTTGTCCCCATTAAACACATCTGGTCCATGAACTCACGACGACTAACACATCAGAAACCACCAGCTGCTACTACTGATGAACTCCGGCACAGTATTGAAACTGCATGGGCTACCATTCCCGAAACACACATCTGGCGTCTCATCCTCTCAATGGTGGATGGGTAGCAACTGTTATTGCCTCCCGTGGTGGCTACACAAAATACTGGTTATATCGTATATACCAGGTCAGATTAGGTTGTTATGTTTGTAGTCATTTCATCCTTGTACCAAAAGCTGTGTGTTCACTGTATATATGACTGTGATATCTCTTGTCTTTCTCGGTGTTGCAATTTTAATGGCCAACAGGGTACTTTCTGATTTTTTAAAGCCAGCGTCTTTTTTTTATTGGACTTGCTTTGCTTGTCCCTCTCTGGGCTTCCTCAGCATACGAGACAACAATATGTGCTTCAGCCTGTTTTATTCATTTTTTAATTTTCTCTCTTTGAAATATAATTTTCACTATTCAAACCCAGATTTTATTTAAAATGTTTGAACTGTCGACGCTGAAAATGAGCTCGCAAGGAGTTCGAGTTGCAAAGAATTTTTTTTAAGGATATCTCGGTCTTCTTTTTCCATGTCATTAACTGTAATGATGCCACGTTACACCAAGTTGGGCAGTAATCAAATAGGTGATATTGGTCCCCTCTGAAATTTTATTCATACAAAATGTCCTAGCAGAATAATAATAAATCCGGAAAACACGAAACTCATTACCTTTCGTATGTAACGTATTGCTTACGATATCATCTAGGACAGATCAGAATGCCCACGATAAGGTATTACATAAAACATTTATACTAATAGGTGAAATACTTTTAAAGAAGCTCTTTGAGCGACGTATTCTAAGTTTTCTTACACAAAACGAAGACCAAAAACTTTGAAATATCGTGTCCAGTCTTATAATGATGCAGTATCTTCTTTTACTTAAAGCTATCACGCATCGCTTCTCCACGAGTCATAAAAATATTCGCGTTCCTCTAGGAAGCAACTTTCTTGGGAATGTTCCATTTAAAGTTTCTGTACTCTATCGCACTAGGTTAGCTGGGGAAATAGGTGTGCGCAGATACTTTCTATAAACGGTTACGTTATATTCCTCTCTCTTTCTGAGAGTTCTATTCGGCAGTTTATTGAACACCAAAATAACCATAAAAATCTCATTTAGATCAGGATACGAAGGATGTAGAAGCACAAGATGGATCTTGAAATTGCATTGCGCATATACATAGGTACCCCGACATGGTAATATAAAAAGAGCCTGCGAAGGTCTGATAGTGTAGCAACTTAGAATTCCTTATGCACCTTAATATTTCAAAGTACGGGGAAGACTCAGGAGAAATAAAATTTCCAAAGCTTCCGAGAAGTAGCTATTTCGTGTGGTATAGCTACAGAGTAAGCTTCAGTAGTAACAGTTACATCAAGCGGCGCGAATACAGGGGGACCAGAAATGATGAGGAATAGCGCAGATACAGAAGGGAAGATTCTTCAGAAAAGGAGATGGGGGAAGGCGCTGATACACATGGAAGCATGGAAATTTGGAATCCTCAAACATAATGGCATTTCGCCTATTTATAGATATCTTACTCCAACTACTGAGGCATAAACTTTACTCTCCGGTCACGAGACAGAAGCTGCTGAAAATTGCTGTGCGGTTAAATTCTAGTTCCTCTGTAGATAAGCACAAATGGAAATAAAATGTGTCTTGAAATATGTATAGATATTACGAGACTATCTTCAAAAGGGCAGCTACACAAAATTTCTCAAACTTTGCAATGATTCAATAAAAAAAGTGGAATTTCTGAGCATTATATTGTCTAAGTCTTTTTTAGTGTTTCCTGTGTACTTTTACCTAGGGGTCATTTTGATGAAAGTTAAATTTCCGCTTAAAAATGGCAGTAAGTTGCAATGAGATAAATTTGTGCAGTTTTTCACATGCGTATTTATTTACTTCGGGGGTTCAATAAGTAATTCCTCAAATTTATTCCAAAGCCAAGGGCATTTTACTTCGGGGGTTCAATAAGTAATTCCTCAAATTTATTCCAAAGCCAAGGGGCAGTGTAACAAAGTAAAAATTAGCAAGAATAAAGCCTAGGATGTTGGCTTGAAGTAAGAAATATTACTTTTCAACATAGTCACCCTGACCTTCGATACAGAGGCACGGCCAAAGTTTTTCAAACCGGTCTCGGTAAAATTCTTCCGGTTGTTCTTTGAACCATTTTCTCGTAGCAGCTGTAACATCATCATCACAGGTGAAATGATTTCCTTTGAGATGTGGTAAAATGAACAATGAGACGGCTCCAACGAGACACACTCAAAAGGTGGTAAAATGTGCTAAGATGTTGGAGCAAATGATCCAGTGTTCAAATGGCATGGCACCTGGTCAATGAGCAATGAGACACTGGTTCGAATCCAATCGAGGAACGAAAAGTGCAAATTCTTACACTATATACCATATTCTAACCCTGTGGTCTTTGATATCCATATAGTATTTTAAAATATGTATGGAAGCCAGGTAAAATCTAAAAAATTCTTAAATCAATTTTAAAATATCAGGCACACACACAGACAGGGTAATATAAGACTAAAAGAGGCTCTAGTCATATCTAACAACTGGGAAAAAGCAGTAAATGACGAAATCCCTATTGTGATAGACGGCGCACGGAAAGTGGTCCTGGAACACAGCAAGAAACCACAGAAAATGAAGCATCCGGAAAGAAATTCAGAAGAACAGAACAGCTGACGCACCTAAGTAGTTTTTAATCAATAGTTTCAGGAAACATCAAGATTACGAGATCTAGATATATTCTGGCAGCAATCCGAAAGTAGCTGCGTTAGTACCTTTATGAAAATTGTTCACAATCGTTTGTTCTTCAGCAACCGAATAATGGAATCTAGCGGTTTTCGAAATGCATCCTCTTAAAAAGTATATACAGATATATATATATGTAACGTGTAAAAGTGTCTATCACTAAAAAGGTAAGTAAAATATTTTTAATAAATTTTTTATTTGCTTATCCTTGCGTATTACCGGTTGTGCACTTATAATAAAACAATAACTTTCCACTCGTAAAATTAGTTTGTTAATCTTTTAAGTGTCAAATGAAATTTTCTACACGGGCAGATGTTCTTCATTAAACATAACGGTTGCACTGAACCGAGTTCTGTTGCAAGAAAACAAAGTAATGTGCCTAAATGGATTTGTTTGATGCCTAGATTTTGGGTATTCCTCACATTTTCATCTAATTCATAACTTTTTACATAAATTTTCAAGTTTTCATATTTTATTCAATTAATTGGAAAAATGTTCGAGTATCTTCAATTTTTATGGCACTTCATTTCGTATGAATTAATCTCATGAACCCTCCAACTTTTGTGTTATATACTGAGATGTTAAAAGAAACACAAATTTTCAAGCACGGTTTCACACACGTTTTTAAAAAAAAATGATGTTTCTGTTTTTCTATTGTTGATAAAGGGGATCTCTACTTTGAATAATTACCCAAAGGATGTCACTGCTCTCATCTGTCAAACAACATGCATTATTTTCCTTTCTTCCCATTTAGCCTATGCAATCTTATTGCGTTTTTCCGCTATGTAAGACAGCACTAAGTGAAGGAAAATAATAATATTTCATTTTGTATGTCATCATCACGCAGCGGTTAGAAAAAAAGCAGTATTAAGCTTTTCTGTTAATAACACCCATATTTTAATAACTTGTGAAACAATGCATTCTTTTAAGGAATACGTCATGCGAAGTTTAATTATTTTTACACTTCTAGGAAGTTAATGGCCTTTGCACCTTAATTTATGTTGGTTCAGTGTAGAAGGTATCGCATAAATATTTCATACACGAAGAGACAAGTCGTACCCCGCATTAAAATGAATTATTAGCTTCAACGGAACTGCGGACCATTATCGATTTACCTTAAACGTTTTCCATTGTAGAAAAATTGTGGAAAATCAATAGCCATTATATTTTAGCAATAACGCTGTGCGGCCGTGAAAAGATTTCCCGCTTTCAAAAGCTTTTAATATTATATACAATGAAAATACCGGTAACTGTTA
>AZMS01S00019122.1:128044-139941 GCA_000661875.1 Acanthoscurria geniculata | reverse complement strand
TCATTAAGAATTTCCTATTGTTTTCTTGAGTTTTTACTATGTGTGAGGAATAAGGTTTGATAATAATTACTTTTAGCTTTTCTCAATTCTTTGGTAACAAAATTTCTGAACTTTTAGAATTCATGTCGTAGCAAAGGGTTGGATTTGTCTTTTAAGAAATTAGAGTGAAGTTTGTCTCTTTTTTAATGAGAGAGAGGAGATCAGCTTTCATCCAATCTTTTTTACATTTCTTGTTGTAAGAGCGAGAAGGGCGGGGATAACTAGTAGAAGATTGTGATGAGCACTTCAAGATATCGCAAGCAACTTTGGTTCTAAGCGCAATGAAGGCCAAATTAGGATCACTTTGCTCTAAGATCTCTTGACCCCAGTTGGGATCTTTAATGAAATACTCTGATTTGGTAAAGTTAATCTTGTGCTTAAAATGAGGATACGGGATTGTTAAAATGAGAGGATAGTGATTGGTAGTGGAGTTGAAGAAGATAGCTGCAACTGGTTTGGATATAGATCTTCCTGATTTGGTGAAAATATGATCAAGGCAGGAATGAGATTCCGGACGACTGACTTTATTAATTAACGATCTGAATCTCCAATAAGGTAAACGTAATCATGAAGTGCAGTTGACGAGGACGGTTTCTAATTCATACAGGAACTGATGGACTTCAAATGAATGACATCTATAAAGGGCAATTGTGTGGAGGTTTCTAGAATAGTCAGTGAGGTGAAGAACTTCAGCAGTGGACATATTACATGAGACTTCAGTAAGATCAGATTTGTCACGTTTAGCATAAAGCATGATACCACCGGACTTCTAGATTCTTCGTCGGCGTTCACCGCTCCGTCATCTACGGGCTCTGAAAGTTCTAAAGTAGTTAAACAGTCAGCAAAAGATCTGTTCCGGGCAGTGCTAAGGTTACGATTCCTAAATACGACCGATACCTAGCATTATCAGCGAGAAGGCACAGACAAGCAACAGATAGTTTACGAGCAAGGGGATTACTGGCATTTTGACGCAAACAAGCTGTGTGATATGTCATTAAACTCATGCCAAGCACTCGCCCTTTAGAATGGTGTCAACAGTATGTCGAAATGGACTACAGGACACCGGATTAATCGAGAATCATCCTTTTCACGGATGAGTCGATTTTCCCTTGAATAACAGAGATCTACTGGTCTGGTCAGAGCCTGGAACCTATTACATGTCTTGGAACATCATCAAACTAAATGCTTCTGTGATGAGCATCAGCGAGTAGCGTGCTTCGGACCAGATTTTCATTGGGTGGCAGCACTGACCTCCATGACTTTCCAGCAGGTCATGTAACGGTAGTACAGTAACAGAAATGAGATCCCCAATCCCCATGTTAGACTTAGGGATCTTACAATCGTTTCATATTTCTTCCTAATAGACGACGACAGACGCCTGAAAAAATGTGACTTTTGCATTCTTTGTGGGCTTCAGCAGGACCAAACTGTTTAACGAATTCAGAACCTGCTGGCAGGCTATGTTCCAGATGAATATAGCATTACACTGCAGGAAAACCACTAGCTCTCTTGAGTCAGGAAATGCTTTTATTATAGCTCGAGACAGATACAAATACACTGCTCAACAGAATTAGGGGATAGTGTAATACACTGTATTATTAAAAGCACCCGGACATCTGGGCATTCCGTTTCTTTCTTTCTTTCTTTCTTAAACAGGGGAGAAATTAATAGGGAGTTTTTGCGGCTGTTGGGAAGGCTATCCACTAAATTGTGAAGCAGTGAAGCACTGTGGTGGGAATGTGTCTCCATTCTTTCAAAACAGCATTGGTGAGTTCATCCAGCGATGTTAGGCGTTGTAATCTAGTTCGAATTCGACGTTCCACTTCGTCCCAAAGATGCTCTATGGGATCGAAATCAGGGCTCTGAGAAGGCCAGCCCAGTTCCTGTAAATTCTCTCCTCAAACCAGTGCTGCACGGCCCGCGATTTATGGACAGGTGCGTTATCGTGTTGGAAAATGAATGGGCCCTCACCGAAATGTTGCCACAATGTTTGAAGCATCGCATTGTCTAAAATATCAATATATGCATTGGTCTTAAGGTTCCCCTAATAAGAACCAACGAACCCAGAAAGAACCATGAAAAACATCCCCACAGTATCATGCTTCCTCCACCAAACTTAACAGTTGGCACAATGCAGTCGGATAGATAGCATTCACCTGGCATTCTCCAGACCCAGACTCGTCCATCTGACTTCTAGATGGTGTAGCGTGATTCCTCGCTCCAGAAAACGCGTCGTGTTTGCTCAGAGATTCCATTGATGACAAGCTTCACACTACATTAATTGAGGCTTGGCGCTGGTCGTGCTGATGCGCGGCTTGTGTGCTGCAGTTCGGGCGTGATAGTCCATTGCCCGGAGATCTCGATGAACATTGTGCTGATGTTACATCCTTAAGTCTGTTCCGACTGCTTCCACAGAGGATATGCGATTTTGTCGTACAGCCCTATGCAGCACACGGCGGTCCCTCTCGGTGTGTAGGTGTGGTCTACTAGTTCGTGGTTGCGTGGTTGTTGCTCCTACACGTTTCTACCTTACAATAATATCGCCTATAGTGGATCGGGCATCGTGCAGCCTGCTGGAAAACTCACGAACCGATTTCTTGCAATCGGTAGCACCTAATTACTTGCCCACGTTCTAAGTTACTCAGCTCCGCCCTATGTGCCATTCTACTGATACTGCTTTGGGTATGAGGTTTCTGACTCGTCGTACTTTTATACCTCTCTCATCTAGTTGTGTGACGTAGATGTGCGAGTTCACATATTTGCATAGGTGTCCGGATACTTTTGATCATATAGGGTATTTCATCACAGCATCGAAGGAAACGACTTTATTTATTTGCACAGAATGCTTAGTTTTATGTGCAAGTAAATTACGCCGCTGTTTTTAGTATTACGTCGTTGTTTACTTCGAGTCTGAGATTTTCATTGCACACGAGACTTGTTTCATCGTATATAGCGTATTCACCATAAGCAGACGTACAGTCCGTGAAATTCCGTCGAAGTTATACGCAAGGGAATAAAAATGACACGAAAGACGAGAAACATTAAAAAAAAGTGTTGAGTGTTGCATTTCGCAAATTTATGTTCAGTGAGGCTTATGTACAGTGTTTCGAAGAAAAATGAAACGGTAGAAACAAAACTTCACTGGTAAGAGCTATGGTCACTCTGAACAGTTAGCACCACAGCACATCTCCGTGGCATGGATAAATAGGATTACCTAAACTCACTTGGGGTACTCTAAACCACTCCTCTTGCAGGGCACGTTCCAGCTATGCACCGGTCAGCAAAGGTGGTTGACGGCAGCAGCAAGACATCTTTCCATCAAGTCTCAAGCATACTCAATGAGATTTAAGTATGGTAAGCATGCAGGTCAGTTCATGCGCAACACGCTCTCTTCCTCCAGCATGTCAGTGATCAGATGTGCATTCAATGGGTACGCGCGTTATCGTCCACAAAAATGGAAGAACCACCAATTGCTGCAGCATACGGTATGACGAAGGATCTCAGCATTTCATTTCGGTACCTTACTACTGGCAAGGAATCATTTCGGAGGATGTGCAGGTCTATGAGTCCAACTACAGTATGCTGATGGCACCTCAAACCAAAATTCACCCACCACCAAAAGAGGCCCTCCTGTGTAAGGCTGGCGAATTTCTGGTTCTTTGTTCACGCCAGATCCGAATTCTTCGATTCCGGCCGGCCACAATACCTGGATTCATCTGCGAAGAGTACTTGGTGCCACTGTCCAGCATCCCACTCTGTATGCTGCATATCGCACTGTCTGCGAGATGCACGATGAGCAGGAGTCAACACTGGGCATACCAAGGGCCTCCGGCATACAGACCAACTTCCTGAAGACGACGGCGAATGGTCTGCGTTGATACCAGCTGTCTCTTATGTCCGCAGCAAACGTCCTTTGCAGTTCTGTCGTGTTCAGTCTACGATTCCGACGCATGAATACATAGAGGTTTTTGTATCGGAGGTATCGGTCCACCTCTATGTATCGGAGGTATCGGTCCACCTCTATGTATCGGAGGTATCGGTACAGAGAGAGGTACCGATACTTCGCATGGGTATATCGGAGGTATCGGTACAGAGGGTATGTGTCATAACTCGAGGGAGACCTAGTCTTGGTCTCCTTCGAGATGTTCTTGTGTCTTGCAACCGATTCTATAACCTGCTGACTACACTTTGAGACACTCCGAGATATTCTTCAACGACACGTTGCATTTGCCGGTCTCTAATGTCCCCATCGCTCTCCAAGCTAGAGATTCTGGTAAACTATGTTGCTGGGACATGATGTAGCAACCTGCAACACCTACATTAGCTTTGAGCTGAATTCCGGGTGAACCGCTGAACTTTAAACTGATTTCTTCCAATTAACGTTATGTACGTTAAAACGCGTCACAGCTGTATATTTGCGGATTATCTCCGATATTTTACAGATCTATCCCATTGTTTAGATATCGTTTAGCCATACATGTTAACTGTTTCGGGATATCTTTACAAATATCTGCTATTGCTGCGTGATCCCCAATTTTCTTGAGCAGCATATGTAACTGATCAAGCATAGGCAGTGTTTGATAGTGTGAAACGTAAACAACTTATGTACTGTATAAGTGGGAGCCACTCTTTCTTGTCTTTTATAAAAGCAGTTGGTCGAAACTTTACCCTTCCATACCTTCTCTTACCTGCCCTTATGGCTCTGTTGCGACTGCCAGAAGATTCTATAGTCACTAGAGAACAACAAAGTTTCTGATCCTGACGGCCATAATTCTAAAACTTTGTGCGGCAGAAATGGCATCTCTTCTGTATTGTCTCTTTGAGTCATCTCTGCACAGGTATTTTCCCCACTTTCTAGAAACTTCTTCATGTGCAGCCTGTTCCACAAGGAAGGTGATTCATCTTGCACTTCTAGTTAACATTCTATTGCTCTTTTATCGATTTTGCCTAATGTTAAAGCAAATTAATGGCCAGATACTTTCATATCTCGAATCAGCTAGCATTATTAATGATCACCATTATACTTTCTGACACAACCAAACAACTAGTGACGTCTTGACATATTCAAAAGATGCACTCTTTGATAAAAAAAAAAATGAGGCACCCCGAAGCATGTTTCCCATTGTAATAGAAATTTTCAGGTGTTATGTGGATGAAGAGATATAGAATTTATTACAATATCACTTTTTCTCAGAGGAGTTATATCATAAATATTACAGATTGTTAGCACGAACCAGGGGCAGATAGCCCATTAGGACTACAGGACTGCAGTCCCCTCCACCCACAGAAATTACGTAAAGCATTCAACAGAATACGTGAAAAAATGTTTTTGTTAGGATAAACACAAATTCTGTAAAAAATGTGAAATAATTAATTTTCAGTTGAAATATTCTTTGTAAATGGTAACAAACAGCTCTGAAGAATACACGCATGCTCAAAAGTTAAGCAACAAAGTCAGAAAAGCGAATAACAACAAAAGCAAAAGTTTTTAAACAAAGTGAATGAAATCAGGATCTGTGTTTTAAGATTAGAAGATTTTGCTGGTCCTAGGCTAATTTCGAGCAAGACATGTCATGGTCATAAACCAAACGTCTTTTCATTAGACCTTTGCTCAAATGTTTCCATCTGTCTTCTCTCATAATCCGTTAAATCTCTGTTCCGCTTCTTATCTATTTATTCACTGCCCTTCAACTGTTAATCACGAAACAGTGCATAACTCGTGAAGTTCTGCAGTTATTGATGGCACACTGCACAGCACAATTCTTTGATGCCTTGTGTGCTACGGTATACATTATTTGATGACAGAAAACATGTTCATCGGGAAAGATTTGATGAAACATAATTCAAACGACGTAATGATGCACAAAGGGGAGTAATATAACGAACGATGCACAGACAGGACAAGTTGCTTTCAAAATGAAATGTGGCCCCTCTGACACTGATGCAGGCTTGGCACCTACGATTCATCCCCTCGATCAAGTGATCTATAGCGGCAGAAGACAATAATTTCAGTGCTGTTTGCAGTTCCTGGAGGGTGTTGGGAGGAAGTTGGAGGGCTAACCCACCTCTCCAGAGGGCAAACCAAAGATTTTGGATAGTATTAAAATAGGAGGAATTGCTGTCACACCATACGTTCAATACGTTCCTTCAGAAGGTAGTCTTCGTGCTCTGTGGTGACAAGCGTTCTGGTCCATGAAAAGAAAATCCGGACCAACTGCAGCTGCATAAGGTTTCACATAAGAATCCAGGATTTCATCCCGATACCTTAGCACCGTCACAGTATCGCCTGAGAAAACGTGCAGGTCGGTGTGGCCTCCGAATGAAAATTCCGACAGTACAGATACACCAAGAGCATTACACCATCACGAACAATATCATGGCGTTCTTCGATGTTATAGCACATGTTGTGTGTTACCTGTTCTCTGTGAACAGAACATTGAACTACTGTGCTTGGGTCCAACTCACATGCTCCTGACCCAATGTAAACTAGAGCTTCTGGTCCTGGAGCTCAAAGGCACACATATTCTTAGACTTCATGCATAGAAGCTTCTCCCATGCAACCTTCGACTCACAGTACTGGTCAATATCGGCCTTCCTATAGCTACATCAATAGTCGACCGTAATGCCAGTGTTGTTGCTCGCCTGTTACGTCGCGCTAGGAAAGCCATGTAGAATTCATCGGAAGGAGTTGTACCGCTTTGACGGCATCAAGCGGGGTCTTCTGCTGACCATTCCACGACTTTGGAACTGTATCCACAGTCGCGAAGTGGAGGAATCTTGCACGCAAAAGAAATTCACTACCTCCTTGATGGACCGGCCAGCTTCTGTTCTTTGCACCGCACGCCAGAGTTGCGAATCTTCCGGACGTCTTCTCTAGGCCATGCTTTTCCGCTGCAAATGTTTCTGTTGCACTAATTTTCTTAGACGCAGCCATCCTGATTTTACCGGTCTCTTCATTAGCACAGTTTGTCATATCAGCCAAATCAGTCAAATTTCGGGTTGGTCACAACATTGAGTCAGGTCCGGGGTCTTTACCTTTCGGGTACCAATTTTGTAAGTATTCGCCCTCATCCGTCCCAGGCTGGTTTCTAACCAGCGATCTCCTGGCTCATGCGTCGTCCCCCTAGACCATTGAGACAGATTTTCAAACATCTCCATCTGTCTTTCCTACAGCAGTATATTGCAAGATGGTATCTTCTTAGAAGTGTGAGGACTTCGATGAAGTCTTCACAGTTCGAAGACGTTTCTAAGGAGAAATAGATTAGCTAATAAGTTTTTTAACAGTTTTTAAAGAAAGATTTTACTAATACCCGCTAATAGAGAGTTTTATTAATACCCGTTTTACTATTAGTTTTACTAATAGAGAGTTTTACTAATACCCTCTGTAAAACGGGTATTAGTAAAACACTTATGCGATGGCTTTGACTTAGCGTTAAATCTTTAAACTAAATAGGACTTAACTCTTCACTTAGCATTTTCACATTTTGCGAAGAAGAAAACATTTAATCATTAGAATGCTAAAATCACACCATTCTGAATTTTCTGGCAGATTTATGCACTCAAATTGCTCGTAAACTAATGAACGTTGGTTTTACCTGTCCACTAGAGGCAGTAAGAAGAGAGGGGGCAATTTCACGTTACAGCAACATTCCTAAGCCAAGCGCACCATCTGAATATTAACGGTAGATTCCAACGATAGTAGCTATAGTTCTTCCTGACGTCACTATATCTATACCACCAGAGAAATTCCTTAGTGCAGCAAACGTTATTTGGGAGCTCTAAAATCCCCACCAGTTTATTTTCAGCTTCATCCTCAGGATACTGTGAACAAGTACTGTTTCAATTATTTCGTAAATTGTGCTTGTGCCAAATAAAAAATGGCTTTTGGACTATTTTCATTTCCCTGGAAATAAAACTGAATCTGGTGAAAGTGTCAAAAATGTGGCGTGGGGTAACCAAACTTATAGTTAAAAAACGGATGAACTGCGTTTTAATTTTGCAAAGAATTTATAGACATTTTTTACAGCGGAATGTCAGATTTGTCATGTTTGGCCTTTGTCCCAGGTATTGAATTCGCGGGAATGATGTTAATCCCGTGTTACTATTAACTCAAGGAAAAATACTCAAACCATTAGTTCGAAACCATTATTCAAAATCATTATTCCTTGACATTTTCAGTTGACTTAGTTCATCACGCTCGTGAACGGCGCTGTAGTTCAACTGTTGACATAAACGCACGATATCCCTGAGTTAAAAAGACGTTTTCCCATTCATAGGTTTTAAAGATTCTGTACAAAAAGAAAATTGCGTGAAGACAAGGGTGCAGCTACAACAACCAAATAGCAGTCCTTAGAGACAGAGAGCATAGTATGTAAAATGACTCTTTTTTTTTTTATTAAGGTCAAAACGAGATACGTCTGGTGAGAGAATTGGTAATTGTTAATAATTGTGTATATTACCTTTCAAAGAGAACAAATTCCGCACGAGCTGAGAAAATACTGAAGGAACGTACCATGACTTTTCAGGAGAAAGGCATTAAGAATACTATTTGCCATCATTTATGCGCTTTATCCTCTTCTAATGTCACACACACACATACAGCAATTTTTAAAACCTCATTTTCTGATATTACCTTGATGCCTGCACGATAGTTTCCGATCGGAACTGACGCAAACTGCCATCGCTTCCCAGTGTTGGATGTTAATTGAAAGAGAAAATTAGGATAACCAACCATTCCTGGCTCCTGCACAGAGACGTCGATATAACCTGAAATGGAAATTTAAAAAAAATTACAACTCTTCTATTATTTTAAGAAAAACACCAAAAAAAGTTTGTGTGTTATAAGAAAATGTTACCGATTGTGAAGAATCACATATCAGATTCGTCTGAATATGATTAATTCATGGAATTAGTGTCATTCAAGGAATTTAACTTTATGCCGTAGGGATTACAACACATCAACATTTAGGATCACAATTTCAGCGAAATCAGAATTTCACTTCCTACCGCAGGGATTACACATCAACATTTTGGATCAGAATTTCACTTCATACCGCAGGAATTACGCATCAATATTTTGGATCACGATTTCAGCGAAATCAGAATTACACTTCATACCGCAGAAATTACACATCAACATTTTGGATGACATCAGTAATTCCATGTAAGAGATGAGAAAAATTGTCACATTTCAAAAGGACATTTGTTAGGATACTCATTTGTTAGGATACTGAAAAGACAACTACAAAAACTATAAATAAATATACCCTATTTTCAAAATAACGTTAGCTTACTTAAAAAATTATTACAGTTTGAGTAGTTCCGCAATTCCAATAAGTGTCATACTCACAAGAATTACAGTTCACAAAAAATAAACGAAGAATCCAAAAGTTGAAACTAGAGATTGGGTGCAGAGTTGAAATACTGTTTTGGTCACGTTTTCTGTATCCTCTGTTCTGTTCATCGCTTTGCTTTCTAGAACACCGTTACAAATCAATATCGCTTCATACAAGCGTCTTTTGTTAGCATTATTTGGAATTCCTGTGATTCTTTCCAATTTATTTTTTCACTACAGTCAAAAAACAAATTAGGAGCCAGCAAAAAGCATAGGAAAAATGAAATAATACTAAAAAAAGACACTTGTATGAAGCAACAATGATTTGTGACAGCGTTCTAGAAGGCAAAGGGAAGAACAAAACGGAAGATACAGAAAAAATCCATTGGTCTTCGAAAAGTTACTTAAAATCGTGAAAATCAGAAACCACCTGGTACAAAGTCAAGGGCAGTCAACGTGACCAAAACAGTGGCAATTCGGTACTCAATCTCGTTTTCACCATTTGGATTCTTCGTTGAATTTCTGTAAATAGTACTTCTTGTGAGCATGACACATTAGAATTGCGAACCCAGTCAAGTTATAATAATTTTTTAAAGTAAACTAACGTTGTTGTGAGAACAGTGGTACGGATGTGTAGTTTTTGTGGTTGCTTTATTGTCAACAACTATATCCTTCAAAATAGCAGTTAGTTTTTATACTGAAAAAAGACGTAATCAGGAACTTGTCGGTAAAAGTGAGGGTAAAATGTTGCATTTCTTGAAGTGTTGTACGAGTGGTAGGTTTTCCTCGCAAGAATGAAATCTTCTTTCCGGAATATAAGGTTCTTCAATGAATGATAAAAGAAAAAAAAACCCTTATTATCTACGGAAATATGGAGATTGCCATGCATTTATATGGAATACGTTTAGCTTTGGTCCGACTATGTGGAAGTAAATTTTTGTTTCGAGGATTCCAAAAACCGTATTTGTAACCACAATTCTTTATTAATAACTTATAATTTCATTATTTTCCGTTACTACAGTCCCTTGGCCAAGTGTGAAGCATGCATGTGGAATATAAGAATAAGTGGATTAGTGTCTCAGTTGGGCGATACTTTTGGTTCTTGGAGCTTCTGTTTTCACTCCTTGCCCCATGATCATTTCCACCTTGTGTGAGGTAACTTTTATGGATGTTTCAAGAACGTTTGTTTTAATAATAATAATAACGTAAAACCTTCTACTGAAAAGCAAACATCCTCCCAGAAAAGCTACCAAACTGCATTTTCTTGAAAATATTGAAATTTTCTTTATCTTATCCGGAAATTTTCAAACTGTTCTCCCTCTCTGTTTTTCTTACATGCGCGATCCACTCACAGACTTCTAGATTAAAAAAAGAATCACTGAGCCCTATAGTGGTATACAGAGTGAATGACTTGCGCGATAATCTCTTCTTTCCTTAAATCTGCAGTTCGCATAAAACCCGAGGCATAGATAGCATACAGTTAGCCCACGCTGAGGAGCAGCCACATGCCGTCCTAGGAACTATGTTACCAAGAATGTAAAGTTTAATACTAAAGATAGTTGGTCGATAGTACGTACACAAATGCTACTACAGACAGAGTTTATCAACAGGCAGAGAAAATATATGAAAATTAGTCATGAAATTTTTCCCACTGTAAATTAAGACTCGGCTACTGCTGAAGTATTCAAAACTGTAGTAAAGATAACATTGTCACCCATAGTGTTGTCTCTGCCAGTGACGAATGTATTGTCCTGAATGCTTCGAAATGCCATTCCAGTGAAAAAGAGTGGTGAACTGAAGATCGTTACTAGAATCCATCTATTTTAGTTAAATGTAACATCAGTTTCATCTGTAGTTGCAAGATCCCAAAGATTTCAAAATTCGGGCCAATTTACTTTCTGAGTCAATCCGATTTTTTACGGAGCTCAACCAAAAGAATCGTGTGGATTCATGCTCTTAAAGTGAAAGAACTTACCTTGGCGAACATTTCCTTACCTCTCTTCTAGTTTCGCAGAAAGGGATAAGGTGTGTTCAAGTGACCGTAGCATTATGTTTTATAAGCAACTGAGGTTTAATTTTGTTTCATTAGACGGATTTTTCCAAAGAAATCATGAATTTATTTTCTCTTTGATTTCCGAACCGTGACGTATTATTTTCAGTAACTGTACAAAGTATTACGTTCAGGAACTTAATGGCCCTTAACCTTCATTATACATATGAATATGCTCCAAAAATATGGCTGCTGCCAGTAGTTCAGAATAAAGTAACACTTGGGGTAATTCCGTGTTTTTTTCGGAAACTAATAAAAACCTTTAATAACCTGAAAATTAGTTACAACTGGGTTTTTTAGTTAAAAATTATTTTTAATTCTCCTATTCCTACCTAATGATAAACTCTAATGATCGTCAAATACCATCATTTTGTATTTAATCACCCACCGATCGTCAAATAGCATCAGACGGATGCGCTCAAAAGAATCGCATCGTTAAAACTTCTGACAATGTCAGCTTTGAATAACTCACTT